>CAUYLG010013353.1:0-20250 GCA_963573385.1 Cacajao melanocephalus | reverse complement strand
CCTTCCTGTCTCCATTGTTAAGCACAATTATTGGCATAAAAGAAGTTTTTAATACCCATTTTTAGACTGCATTCTAGCCTGGGCAATAGAACAAGAATCCCATTCTCTCTCCCTCTTTCTCTTCCTCTTTCTTTCTCTCTTACATTCTTTTTCCTTTCTTTCTTTCACTCTTTCTTTTTCTTTTTTCTCTTTCTTTCAAAAAATAAAAAATAAAAAATAAAATAAAGTCACTACAAAATGCATACAAGTAATTTTGGATTATTTGCAACATATCTGACACATAAGGCACTATTATCTTTATCATATAATAATCAATATAAAAAAGACAACATTCCAATGTTATACTATAATGGGACATTTCATACATGCTAAAAAGTGTAAATAGAGATGTTTATTAAAGCATGCTCAATTTTTCTTGTAATTAAAAACCTTCATTTGAAACAACTATTATGATATTTTTACCAGTGAATTTGCAAAGATGAAAGAAAAACCCATTTTGGTTAGCACAAATAAAAGGAGGGATAATGTGTTAAATATTTTTAAATAAAGTTAAATTATGAATTAGAAGAAATTTTATTTCAGTAAGCAGTGATTTGTAAGGTAGACTTTTTAAACTTTTCTAATGAGTATAATATTTCTGGCAATTTATCAAGCTACAAGTTTGAGAAAAGAAATGCATCAAAGGTCAAGCTGCCCATAAAAGCATTACTGAAATGTCAAAAGCAATTACAGTGCACAGAAGAATAAACCCCCAAATATATTAAACATCCATTTATGAAAAGTAATCTTTGTACTGCAATTTTTCAAACTTATACTTTTGATTATTTCCAAATTTTAATATACTACATAGAATTAATATATTTTAAGCATAGATTATCTCAGAAAAAGAAAAGTATGTTTTAGAAAATGCTATATTATAAAGATTTATGTAAAACTTAATCTTATTTATTTCACCAGCTTTTATGAAGTGCCTATAAGAGGATGCTTGTACCTGAAAATTATCATGTTATGATGTAGAGAACATAGACTTTGGAGTCTGGGAATGTGGGCTAGAAATCTTGCCTTTGCCACTAAATAGCTGGTAACTTTAGGCAAGGAAAAAACAATTCTTTCTGATTATCTATTTCAAATGCTGCAAAATGTAACTTTAAAAGTGTATTTCCCATTTGAATTTCCATATTATGCTTGGACACAGTAGCTATTCATAAGTATTATTTTCTTTCCTTTCATCCCTGGATGTAATAATCAGTATATAACTAAGAGATTTTTAAACATTAAAGCAACATTGTAAAAGACTGTTAGATTATTTTACCTGAAATTTCAGTTATAGGCTGATTTAGATTGGGAAGAGGTTTCAGTCTCTTGAGGTCAGTCCTGTCGTTTGGGGGTTTTTGTGTTTTTTGTTAGTTTTGTTTTGAAATTATAATAGAAACAGTGGGAATTAAGAGAGGAGGACTTATTAAAAAATGGCTGATTACTCCCAGAGGTTTTATTTATAATATTTAACAAAGCATTTAATGATGAAGACACAGGCACTGACCAATCAGAAGAGATGTTGTGACCAATTTGTTATGTTTTTAAAACTCAATATGCCTTTATCAGTGCAAACCAGCACACATCAAGTGACTATTCGTGCCATATTGGCATCAGAAGATTGTATAATAGCTATGGCCTAATCTAATTTTATTTCAGTTTTAGAGACTATTTTCTTCCTTCTATGGAAGCAAAACTCTCACTGTTTATCTATGCCTGTTTTTAGATTTCAGGTAAAATTATACTGTGTATTGGTATAAATCTGTGTGTGTGTGTGTGTGTGTTCAGAGCAGCAGTTGTATTGAATCATAATTGAATAGTCCTCCTAACTCATCAAAATGCCTTATAAACTAGATAATATTATCCCCAAAGGTCTCTATTAGGCTACCATTACTGTAAAACTTCATTATCCTGTCTGTTCATAGATGACCATGAAACAAAAAAGAGTCCAGTCTGGTTTACTTACGGCTCTTTAAAATACTTAAATAATTGCTTCAAGTCAGAGCATGAGATGAACAACAAAAAAGAACTCTTTAAGATAAATTAAAATGGTTCAATGGGTCAATATTATTTACCTTCAATTAAATAACCATGTGTAAATTCAAGTTACAAATATGACTAGGAGAATTTGGTTTGAACCATCAACTCTTTCTTCTTACGTATTGGAGTTTGAACAGGAATGACCAGAGACAGTAGTTCCCAAATACTATGCATTGGAAGCATTTTGGGACCTTTTAAAAATTAATAATCTTGATGTCGTCCTTTGTCCATCCAATTGAGTAGTTCTCTGATGGAAACTGAAAATAGGATTTTTAGAAACTTCCCATCAGGTTTGAAACGTGTGAGCTAGACTAATTCTTCTACCTTGTTCAATATTCTTGTTCTCATTGTTCTTTAATGTCAACATGTGTTGACTAGTTCCACAGTTCCATCTTGGCCCATTCCAGACTCACCAACTCTTGATCAGGTCAGATATGAACACTCTATAGAACTTTCAGTCTTGTTTTCTGCAACTGCTCATTAACCATGATTTGATTTGGCTTCATTAATAGACACTTTCTTTCTCAATTGCCAAGCTGATGATGCTTTCTATATCAGCTGTATATATTTTATTACAAATTATTGTAATTGTTAATAATGCTGAGACAGCCCTGAGCAAGTTTTCATAAATGCTAACTGTTGATTAAATGGCTGGGAGTTCCTAACATATGTGTGGTTCCCAATGTGGAAGAGAACCACTTCTAACCAATTCATAGAGCACTTCCTCCACCACTGAAATTTTGTTTTCCCTAGGATTCTTTTCCTGTGATTTCCTAGCAGACAACTGTGAAGATTAAAGGGTCAGACTGTGATTTACTCAGCTTTAGGCCTTAGGTTAGTCTTTATGGTTCAAACATTTTGTGTTTCTATATGGGGGCATAGAGGACAGAGTGAGAAGTCTTGGAAAAGTTTAATGGTGATGATTAATTCTTTGGATTAGATTCTGCCTCAAAGCCTTTCCATATAGACCAATCTCCTACATTTAGATTGTTCTCTCTTCCTCATTTCCAAGCACCTAGCTTCTGTTCTCTCCAAATGTTGTTCAGATTTCACTGCCTTAAAAATGTTTTTCTTTATGAACTGTGCCATCTCTAATCACTTCATCAATCCACGATCTCCATCAGCAAGTCAAAATTTTACACTGTGTTTACTGGTGCATGTTTTTATGTGATAAATATAGAATGTCTTGGTCATTTGCTCTTACTCATCCTGGCAAGATTCTGAAGTCAAATATAGGTATATTTAAATTGTTTCATAATTCCCCTATTACCCAGTAGACTTGTTTGCACACTGTGATCTTGTATATAACTATCTGTGGAATATGTGGAATAACTATACTCTTTTTATTTTTATGAATCTGAAAGAAATCCCAAGTAGTAGGAGTACAGAAAGAGAGATAGTAATTACTGTTTTAAGCAAGAAACTTTACAAATTGAAATTGGTTTTTAACCTAGCCCTAAAGAGTTGATAAAGGCACAGAGTCGTCCTCTTCCAGGCCATGGGGTCTTTTGCACTTTTCTGGTTGCAACTATATACTCAGAGGATAGAAAATGGACTTGCTAGACACGGTGTGTCAAGTGGGGGCAGATGGCAGAATGTCTTTAAAACACAACAGACATGAATACATCCTTGATCAGGAGAACCACAGGGAGTCATTAGAGGGTGTAATGTAGTCGCAGAGTGTGGCTGGCAGGCTATTTGGCTGACAATTTGCAGGACAGATTGGAAGTGTGAGGATTCCTCAGAGAAAAAAATGTGAGATGACCGAGGCTTAGGAATAGAAAGGAGGAAAGAAAAAGCCACCCAAAGGGCTCACCCACAAAGAGGGCTGCAAGGTTCCACGAGGGACTGACTTGAGATTAGAACCTACAAGCTGTGTTAGTGTGTTGGAGGGCAAAGCTGGAGAGATCAACACAGGTGCTGAATTTCATCCCATAGTAAATGGAAGTCTGTTGAAGCACTTGATATGGAACCATCTATTTATGTAAGCTCTTAAATCAATTAAGCCCATAGATTCTGATCAATGTGACTATTTGGGTGACTGTATTGATTAACTCTTCAAAATGACCATAATATACAATTTATTTAGCAGCGCAGTTCCACTCATCTACTACTGTAATGTAGCTCAGTGTAACTGCATCATAGCACTTCCAGAAAAAGTTTGTTTTTCTTCCTGCTACAAGATGCCTGAGAAGATTCGATGACTGAAGGTAGCTGTGTATAGCTGTTTAACCATTTTAAAAAGTTCATGTTAATTATGTAGACTGTGGGAAGAAAGGGGACTAAAGGAACTTTATAGAATGCTATGTGTCTTAGTACTTCCTGCTGATCGCTGTGAGCTAAATATTGTGTAGTGTAACCTTCAGTCAAAATTTTTAATTGAAGCCCAAAGAGATTTACAACCCAACTCTAAATAATTTATAAAATATGGACTATAAGATTTAATAATCAAAATTAGATAAATTAGCTTTTCCTGGGGTTTTTGGATTTCCTCCTAACTGATCAAGATTATACTCAGTCAAGTACAACGTATATACCTGTAACTTTTCACAAGCCCACACATAAGCAAAATTAAGGGAAAAAAATGATTAAGTATATCAAATCAAATGAATTGGAACACAGTGGGGTTTAGGATGGAGCAGATCCATGTCCATAATAGTTTGGGAGGGATGGTCAATTCCTCCACAGGTGGGTGATGAAAATAGGCATGCTACTTCATATTGAGCAATCTTCACCTATGTGCTGATAAAAATTTTTCTCACTTAATGTGTATAGCAATACCCTAAGTACTATTATTAGCTTCCATTAAGATTAAGTAAGTTTTGGAATAGTTAAATAATATGATCGGGGCATATTATGAGTAAGTGGGAAGCCAGTGTATGAACTAGTTACTAAAAAACTAAATTTGGAGGATATGAAAATTAACATTGTAGTTTATTTCAAGCTTAAAAACAACTGAGAGGAATGAAGTCACAAGAATGAAAATATGAAATGAATAACTCGGGGGGGTGAAGGAATAAAACATTTATCACACCTTTATTCCAAAATAAATGTGCATTCAGTTATACCCATATTTGACACTCAGATGCCATGTATACATACCATGATAGTTGGAATTAAACAGGAGAAGTCATGAGTCTCATGTCAAAACTTAACAGAGTACACACATATCCTTTTATTCTGTCTAACCTCAAGTGAAATCCTTAACCAGAGTTATTAGGAAGGGAATTCATAGATGTTTTAATAAAAATTGTTTGCCTAATGCCCTGCTTACTAAGTGGGCAACTTATATCATGGGTGGGTTAAATTCAATAAAATAAGAAAATGCGAGTTATGGTTGGATTTAGCCCTAAATTTTCATCATGTATTTAAAAGTCATATCATTTACTGCACTTCGTTAAAATGTGTTCTATCTCCAGAATTAATTTCAATGTGATATTATTGATTACATCAAGGCCTAGACTGGGAAGTGGATGCTATCAGAAGAAGGAAGACAGCTTTTTACCCCAGCATCACCTATTCGTTTTGCTAGGGTCATGGAGGAAAAATAAGAGCATAAAAATGTGGACAGAAACTTGAGATTTTAAAAAGTGGCAGGAAAGAAAGGATAGTGGAAACATAATAGACAAATTTATTGTGAATAAAAGGGGTTTTGAAAATGATTAAAAAAAAAACCTGAAAGTAATTGTATTATAATTTGAAGACACACAGGTTTCTTAAAGATATCGGTAAATACATATGTGGGAATAAAGAAAGAGAAGCCTAAAGATTATATATATATTATAAATTGAATATTAAGGGTTTGTCAAAGTAAAACTTGTATGAGACAAAGCTAAACTTGCAAAGTAAACTGTATTTGAGATTATTACAGTAGGAGAAGACTGAACTCAACTCTTGCAGGAATGTTTTTAAATATTGGAGTGACCTAGTAGAAAAAGCACTAGAGGACATTAGGGGGCGGGGTGAACAGTGGGATATGCCAAGCACGATGTGTTATTCCTGATTTTGCAAATGCTTTTCTCTATGATTAGGCCCTCTGTGTTTGCCAATTGACGCCCGTAGAAACTAGGTACCTAGCCTTCTACAGAGACTGGGAGATCAGAGCGCTGTTTCCTTCAATGTTTAAATTTCAAAGAGGTTCCTATTTCTTTGAGAAAGATAATTCCTGGGTTGCAAAACTGGCAAGAGGCTGGGAGAAGATTTACCTATATTACAAAGGGGCAGAGAAAGAATGTACAATTGCAAGTGTTCTAAAATAAATCCTTTAAGAAAAAAGAGGTCAAGGGCCTATAATCAGGAAGAAATCTGCCTAATACGTAATCAAACTGAAGTGAATTTCAAGGCCTGCTTGGTTAGGTTCTAGTAAGCTAACAGTTGGAAATGTATAAACTCCAGTACGTTTTTCTTTTGCAGAAAAGCAATATATGTTCTGGGATTTTAGGTTCACTTTTCCCCCTCCTCCAACAAATATTTACTGTGAAACTCTAAAATAACAGTAACTACATCAAGGACTTGAGATATAAAGATATTGAATAAGACAGACTCTCTGGCCAGAAGGTTCGCATAGGCTAGTGGGAGTAAAGGTGAGTAGGCAGGCAATGACATGAAAGTTTTAAACGTCATATATCTGCAATGCTATGGGAGCAGAGAGGGCAGAGCACAACTCCATCTGGGGAATTTGAGAAAGTTGAAGAAGGTTCACAGAGGAAGAAAACCGAGTCCTAAAGGAAGACAGAGAGAGATGGGGACACCAGGCATGAAGAAGAGTGTTTGCAAAATGTCAGAGGAATCAAAAAGCAGCTTGTCAGTTCATGAAAAATTGACTAGCTTTCTGTGGATAGAATGTAGGGAAAACATGAGACAATGACAGAAGATTTGATTTTCTTTGCTCTGGTAAGGAAGCTGGTTTTCAGCTAATACATATTGGAGAGACTATAGTATTCAGAGTTACATTTTAGAAACACACCATTGGGATACAAGGGAAATGAGATACAACAGAATCCCAGGGAAAGTGTGCAATGATCTGGAAGAGAAAATGGATTCAAGATTATTTAAACTGGGCTCACTACCTGGATATGGTAGCAAAACTAATGCAGAGATTAAAATTGACCTGGAAACTTCCCATTTAAAATGAAGCGATATGTAGCGTCACTTTGAGAAGGGGAGTGAAGAACGACGCATAAGTCTCAATTAATGGGTCTTCTTCAGTAAGCTGAGAGTGATTATGAACCTACATACCTTATGGTTGTTAGAGAGTTCAGATAAGGTAGTTATATGAAAATGTTTTCTAGAAAGGTCCATGCAAATATGAGACTCCATTTTTCCCTCTTTAATTCTTTTTTAAACTTTTATTGTTATCCATAAAGAAGTAAATATATAAATAAAGACTCACTACCAAAACTTAATGTGAATTTTTAAGATAATTTCTGAAGAACACAAAACATATCAAAAACTCAGTAATAATTATCAGAGTTACTGTGGATTTTGTATAGATCTGACAAGAGAAAACTAACCTCAAAATTACAATCCTAGGGTCTCTCTAAATAATGTGCTTTTTAATCTTGGCTCTGTGTCTGGTTTCTCTCTGCTTCAATTTATCCTTTCTGCTTACCTGCTTTCAAGTCCATTATAGTGATGAGTTTCAATTTTACAGGGGAGGTGTTTTGCACATAGCACTATTGTGACTGTTAAAATCAACCGTAAGTGCTATACATTTCTATGATTTAAAAAATAATCAGAATAATTCAAGAGGCATTTAGAGAATAGGCAGAATATTGATATAGTTTGGCTGTGTCCCCACCCAAATCTCACCTTGAATTGTAATAATCTCCACATGTGAAGGATGGGCCAGGTGGAGATCCTTAAATCATTGGGGTAGTCTCCCCTATATTGTGGTAGTGAATAATTCTCATGAGATCGGATGGTTTTATAAATGGGAGTTCCCTTGCACAAGCTCTCTTGTCTGCCACCATGTAAGGCATGACTTTCCGTCTCCTTTGCCTTCCGCCATATTTGTGAGGCCTTCCCAGCCGTAACTCTGAGTCCGTTAAAACTTTTTTTCTTTATAAATTACCCAGTCTTGGGTATGTCTTGATTAGCAGCATGAAAATGGACCAACACAGATATGTGTATGCTTTGCATTAAAATACAGTTGTCTATATGTTTAATGTATTAATTTTTGCATTCTTAATTCCAAAGCCATAGAAATGTTGAAACTATAAAAACCTTGATAAACCATGGTTTATCTTTTAGGTTTTTTTAGGTTCTAAAACAATAAATGCAGTAAACTCATATACACTTTTACCAAAAAAAAAAAAAAAAAAAAAGGCTATCCACTGATCTCAATTCTCATTTTGTGTTTCTATGGAAATCTTAGTGAATTTTTATGGTAATTACCTCAAGCAGATGTTTTAGTCTCTTATCGTGTTAATAAGAGACACAGTAGAATAAAAAAGAATAGTTTGGAAGAGCTTATGAGTGTATGATGGCATTCATGAAAATAGACCAAATCAGGGAACATTTAGTGGTAACTTTAAAATATCAAAATATATGTTTAAGTTTATTAGAATGGTAAATTATAAACAAAAATTTTAAATTACATTTTTGAAGAAAAATTAAATGGGGGAATACAGATATAAACATTTAAATCTCATTTTGAGTTTACAAAAATAAACTGAAGCATTTTCATTTTATATTTCAGCCTCTTGCGTAGGGTATTTCAAACAAGTTTAAACAGTATGTGCTTCAGTTAAAGCTTCAAAGTAAGGTGTAAATTGTAAAATGTAGACAATGGTTCACTTATTTAGTGTGTGTTATAAATTTGATGTATCTTGGCAGGTTTGGTTATAATGCCTAGACCTTTGTGGGTGAGAAAAACAAAGTTACATAAATGCAAAGCAATGCTTTGAAACCATTTATGTTGGTAAATATACGCCAAAAAAGACAGTATATGTAATACTAATACACAAAGGCAAGCATGAGGAGGATTCTAAATGTTTATGACATCACGATCAAAATCTAGCTCAGAGATTATCCTCAGAGAGACTAAAACAAGTTGCATTGGCTTGTACCTACACCAGTGATAGAACTGCATAAATCACAGTAGTGATAATTAGACATGTCTGCCCAGATTTAATAGGATGCACACTTGGATAATCAAAGTCTCAAATAGTTTTATAGTGGGGACATCTGCTGGATGAATATGTCCTAACTGTGGGGCTGCTGATATGAAAAGGTGGAATTCCCATAGTGCTAAGCAGCAAAACTTACATTTCTCTATATATATATGAGTATAAAGTAACCTGATATTTAGATATGTGCATGTTTAATGTACTGAAGTAATGTTACGCAAAACAGTTCTTATACAATCAAAATAAAGTGTACCAATCCAAAACAAGATTTAATGTGAGAACGAGGGATGAAATTATTTTCTCCTACTCTTATAAGACCTTAAGAGTAGAGTAAGATCTATAAGTAAGATAAAATTAACCTTATCAGTAACATAAAATTAACAGCCTCAAAAAGTGGCTGGAACTGACAAGTTGTGAAGTTGCCTGTGATAGCCATTGAACCAACATTTTATTTTATTTTATTTTATTTTATTTTATTTATTTTATTTGCCTGTGGTTTCCCAGATGACTTATGCATCTGAAGATTTAGCTTAAAAAGAGGATAGCTCCTAAGGGTTCCAATTAGCTGAGTTGATTAAAGCATTCATTGAAAGCAAAATCAAATATTTGAATGATTCCATATTCTCATAGATCAATTGCTGTTTGTTCAATGGCTGTGAGTCAAAACATGTCACCCTTGGTTTGTCAACAGTTCATGTCTTTGTATTGTAGTACTGTTTGGCTGGCACCATGCATCACTGTGTTGACAGACAACTTGAGAGTACCTGTTTCTTGACTTCTTTGGAGGCAAAGGTTTATCTATTATTTAGTGCATTGGCATCTTGAGTTCTCCACCAAGAAGAACCCCAGTCTAGTTCAGAAGTGAATTGGGGTATTGGTTAGAACTCACTTCAAATCTCTGGTCCTTTAGTCAAACTTCTGCTGTTTGAGAAAGATAACTTAACCTTTTTGAGTCTCAATTTCTTTTAAAGTAAAAAAATAAATATTAATACCAGTATCAAACGGTTATTGTGAGAATTAGCTGAGGTGATGTATACAACATTCATACATTCTTAGCATAGTGCCTGACAGAAGGTGGGCATTCAGCAACTATTCGATGAATAAATATTTTCAGCCATGGATGCTCTATATGAAGAGAAATATAAAGAGAATCTCCACAAAGAAGCAAATACCATTAGGTTTGAAGTCTAGATGAATTCATTTTACATAGCTTCCTGTCAAGAGACAATCTGGTTCTAATCAAACCGGAAGACAATAAATGGAGAAAAATTCTAGCGCATCATTTCTTAGATTTTCTGTGCATTTTATTTTAAGGCTGGGCGCGATGGCTCATGCCTGTAATCCCAGCATTTTGGGAGGCCAAAGTGGGTGGATCACAAGGTCAGGAGTTCAAGACCAGCCTGCCAGCATGATGAAACCCCATCTCTACTAAAAATACAAAAATTAGCCAAGCATGGTGGCGCACACCTGTTGTCCCAGCTACTCCAGAGGCTGAAGCAGGAGAATCGCTTGGCCCCAGGAAATGGAGGTTGCAGTGAGCCAAGCCGAGATTGCACCTCTGCACTCGAGCCTGGGTGACAGAGCAAGACATGCTCTCAAAAAAAAAATAATAATAATAATAAAGTTGTGATTCAGTGGGTGAATCTGAGAGGCTGCATTTCCAGCAAACTCCAAAACTTTAGGGAGTCCATATGTTGCTGTCCACTGAATGTGCTTTCACAAGGCCCTAGGGCATTGGATGCATGACGAGAAATACTGTATTTAGATCTCTATTTGTCTAGACCAACATTCTGTTTCCTAGCACAACTTAAAATTTATTTATTTAACAAAAAATGATTTAGTACTTTCCATGTTTCAGGCGCTATTCTAGGTTCTAAGTATAAAGTAGCAATCAAGTCAGATACAGGTAACACTCTCATTTAGTCTAGTGGTAAACTCAGGCAATAAATGTTAACCAATTAATTAAAATAGGTTCTAGTGGTAATTAAAAGTACAACAAAAACAAACCGAAGTGACTGGAAGAATGAGTATGGTCAATGAAGTCTCCTCTAGGAGGGAGAAAATTGAACGGAAACCTGAATTTTGAGAAACAGGCTTCTGTGTGAAGACCTGAAATTTTCATGCAAAGTGAAGAGAAAGTACAAAACGGCTGAGACAACAGTAGGCTTGATTTCGGAGGAAAGGGAAAAAAGGCATGTGGCTAGAACATAAAGCTTCAACCTAAATGTGAGACAGTGATCAGAGCAGTAAAAAGGGACAAGGTCATACCTGGAAGAGCTGGGGGTGGTGCAGAAGCCACTCAAACCATCAGGGAAATCTCAGAAGTTGGTTCTTAGATGGGTTTTAACAGTGCCACAGAGGAGGGTGGGGGAAGGAATGATCCTACAGGAAAATACACCTGGCTGAGCAGAACAAGATGATTGAAAAGGAGCTAAAATAAGATACAGGACAAAAATTGCTGGGAGGGGGGTGGCGGGGAAGCATAACTTAGAAGAGAAGAAAGGTCAAAATTGCACATTTCTTTGGTTTACATGACAACAAACAAAAATGCATTACTTATGCCAGGCAATCTAATCAAATGCACCCTTGTAGCAAACACTCCATTGCCAGAGAATAAATTATATTTTTCTGAATAGAAAAGATTGGGTAGCTATCAGAGGAGACACACAACTGTAACTTTTGTTAGATACAGACTATAGTCCCAAACTTTTCTTGCTTTCCACAGAGTATTGGAAACAAAAGTGAGAGAAGATAGATGACAGCAGTGAAGGAAACAAGATATAAGGGAGGCCCCCTTTCCCTAAGAAAAAGCCTAGTAAAAAAAGACTCATCATTATTATGTCAAATGTAAAATATGAAAGGCCTCATACTAGAATGATTTAACTAAGAATGAATAATATAACATTTACTCAATTGTAATTTTAATGAGGCTCCCTTACTTATGAGTAAGTCTACTGATTTAAGGCCTCGCCATGTCGTGGCTATTAACACGTAGGTGCATTCCAATTGACTTCTGATTTTGTCTAATGATTAAAGGCTCTGCAAGCTAGTAGCTGTTAACATGTTAGAGCTTTTCCAATTGACTCCTGATTTTCTGTCTTGTTTTTAAAATATATGAATAAAAATGTATGTTAAAATGATGTTCCTAACTCCCCAAGTGAGAAAGAGCTTGAAGTATTTTGTTTAGTAGCCACTGTAACAAATGGGAACGTTAGCCACCCTTTCTCACCAGAATGCCTAATGCGAGGCACACATTTTTTATATATTCATCCAGAATTATGATTATATTCTGTGGGAAAATAGCGGTTAATTTTTGTTTGATTGTGTATCATTTCAGTCTGTTCCATTCCATTGACCTCATTTAGCACTTATGTTAATCAAGTAAACCAGATTTCAGAGTTTTTCTTCTACCCCGTTTTGATTATTCCATTGGTTGTTTTTGGCATTTATTAACAGCAACAATATTTTGTTTCTCATTGGCCTTTTATGTCTCTCATTTCACTCACTCAGCAAATACCAAATGAATGTCAATTTTTTGGTCAATCTCTGGAGTGTCAAGGGCAAAGTGAGGGAGTGGAATGAGATGAGACTAGGAAGAGAAACATAGCAAGGTCATTTGCAGTCTTGTAAACTTTTGAAAAATCTGGCCTTTATCTTAGGAGCGACAGGAAACTAATGAAAAATACGGAGCACTGGAGTGACACCATGTTACTTCTGCCATTTGTTTGTTTGGTCTTGTTTCCCTCCCTCTCCAATTGGGATCACCTTTAGCAGTGACTTTATAATGTTATCCTATCATACATTTCCTGTCTATTTCCAACTAACAATTTTTTATGAAAGAGGGTTGCCAATTGTATAAAAATAACTACTCTTAGAGACACAATAGAGTTTGTAAATAGACACCTATTAGTTGGTTCATGAAAACATAAGATAGATGCTATGGATAGAGTCATTATTTATTTGTAAATCATGACTGATCTCCAATAAAGAAATAAAGAGGGGACATACTTTGTTAATGCTCCTTATTACAACTCAATAGAATGAGTACAAAAATTCATACTTAATGGGCAGGTATCTGTGGCATAAGAATCCTCTCAGCATTGTGCCTGATCTACCCACATATGCTCCTGAGAATGAAAGAAGCCTCATTTAGGGTCACGAGTGTATGTGTGTGTATGTATGCTTGTTCCTGGTGTTCTATTAACATCTGGCTATAGTAGGCAATCCCTCTATTGACTTCGTATTTGTGTGTGTGTGTGTGTGTTTTGTTTGTTTTTAAGTAAGACCAAAAGAAAGATAATGTAACTTATCTGGGTACCCGTCTGGTTTCAGTTGCTCGTTTTACACTGAATTAACAATAATAGCTGTTGACGGTCATGTCTTCCCCAGGAGAAGAAGTTGACAGACAGCTGTGCAGAGATGCCATCTTCCCCATCCCTGTGGCCTGTGATGCCCCATGCCCGAAAGACTGTGTGCTCACCACATGGTCTCCGTGGTCCTCCTGCTCACACACCTGCTCAGGGAAAACCACAGAAGGGAAACAGATACGAGCACGATCTATTCTGGCCTATGCGGGTGAAGAAGGTGAGTCACCAGCTTCAGACGCCATCTAGGTTCATTTCAAAAGTTAGTATGCATCTTTTTTGTGTAGCCTGGGTAAGATGCTATTCTATGAAAATCAGCTACCAGAAATCCAGCCAGTTAACATTTAATATCTGTTGATGTGTGGAGAAATTTGATTCTATTCCCCAAAACTGATCTTGAAAATGGATCATTAATAATGGAGGGAAGACTTTTAAAAGTGAACCCATTTTGCTTTTTCCCAGCCTCCCAGTCATTAGAGTTCTTTGTAAGCCAAAGTGAATACATCTGAAAATGGTTCTCAAAATTCCAGATGTATCATTGTTTTTTCTGAATTTCAAAAGTCAGTTTTATCCTTTGAAATCACATTCTACCTTTTCATAAATAAGTATACATGTCCAATAATAAAGTTCATTTAAGACCACCACAAGAATATCTACTGTTCGACTGAAAGTTGCAATCTTCAGTTTCTTTCAGTTTCTTGAATATAGGCGCTAAGATCCAGAAATCTCATAAGTAAATCTTGTTCATTTTTAAAATATGTCACTCCTAAATCACTTCACCCTATAGGGTGAATAAAGCATGTTTGTCACATATTCATAGCTCACTTGCAAGGTTTATTGCCAAGAAATACAAGACTCTTGGTAATTGTCTCTCAAGATGATACCCAAATGCTAATTTGGCCTCTATGTGGCTGGGTGATATAATGTCATACTTAATCTTGTCATTCTGAAAAATAACACAGGAGTGAGAAAAGCATAAAAGTAAATCAAGTTTGTTCACATCAAGGCATGTTCTTAAGAATGTAAGTATATGTTATTTAAACATTATCAAGCTAAATGACTCTTTGTTCACATTTAGCACTGGTAGATGATCATTTCTGTTTGTAATAAGCATAACATTTTATGTTTTCCTCAAATTGATAATTTGGGGGGAGTTTTGTGTTGCCTATACCTTTTTCTGTTTTTCTGTTTATGAAGTATTTTAGTGATAGAAATAGGATGGTTTTTCCGGTCATATTTGCTGTGTGTGTAATAACTATGCAAACATATAACTACCTCGGTCTTTGCACATGAGTGTTACATGAGTAAAACAAACATTTTACATACAACAAAAGCCAAACTGTGTGAAATTTTAGATTTTCTTTATAATGTTCATAAACTGTTTCCTACCACCTTAATATATACTTAACTCTGCTACAAAAAAGTGTATCTATTGAAAAATAGAACCTTTTACAAAGAAAATTCTGTTTCTTGTGTTGTCAACAATGACTCTAACCTTGTGACGATTGTACGCAGACTTCAAACTCTATCAGCTCAGACTGTGTCTTGGGCTTCATTAAAATTAGATCTGTGGTCACCCTGCTTCCTGTAAATTCATTATACCCAGAAGACACTTGCTGTGTGACTAGTAATGAGTGACTTTTCACCCTGGAAGTCACATGGCAAGGATTTTGCTATGCTTGCAGAACTCACCAGATCATTATTCCTGAAGACATGTTGCTTCACACTGAAAGGTCATGATATGTTTTAAAGGCAGAAGTTTGTGATTGCTCTTTGATATGTATTGTCCACTTAGTTTGAAAGGGTAAGTCTTCAATAATTTTTAATTAAGTTTAGTGGTTGCATTATAAGCAAGTTGTGCTGGAAAGTTATAGATGTTTATATAGTAAATCATAAGGATATTAATTCAAAACACAATTTTATTTCTTAAAGTTTTGTTTTAATAGATACATAATAATTGTACATATTTATAGGCTACAGTGTGACATAAATTGTGTAATAATCAAATCAGGGTAATTAGCATATCCATCACCTCAAATGTTTATTATTTCTTTTAGCAAGGGCATTGAGAATCTTCTAGCTATTTTGAAATACATAATACATTATTATAAAACACGTTTTTAAATGGAAGCCATAAAAGAAACTCTGTTAATGCTATTTGTCTCTGCTGCTATTTACGTCTGTTAATAACATTTAGAAAAGCTGGTATAATTATACAAAATTTATACTTCAAAGCCTATTTATTGAATATCTATTATTTGATGGATACTGGTACACATTTTATGAGAAATTTATACTTCAAAGCCTGTTTATTTAGTACCTATTATTTGTTGGACATTGAAACACATTTTCTCTTACTCAAAATAAATCTTTTCTAATTCTGAACTTTATTTTTAATGATTTAGGAACAGTATCTGCAGCAAGTTTTAAAATATGTTTCCCTGTTACTTAGATAACCCTTTATAATTCTACACAAAAGTAGGTCTTTCTATTATTCTTCAAGAATTGGTGCTTCGTGTCGTAAATGTTCTTAAATTCCTGTGAATCAGACACTGATAGTGATAACTTTAAAGGAAAGTGCCACATTTGAGAATGATATATGGAGTGTTTAGACAAGAAATTATACGATTTTCTAGGGAAATAACATGTAGGATAAGTCCATGTGAAAAGTAGATCTGGAATTTATGAAATAAATGCTCCAACCTGTAATTTCGTTTCCCTTAATCAGAATGCCACCATTAAACCATACGGAAGGTTAGATAACTCCTTGTAATTACTAAGAATAGACTAGGTTGTGCTTCAGTAATGGACAGCCCAGACATTCAGGAGCTTAAAAGAACGAAGTTTTATTTACCTGTTCCTCATGGAAACTTAGCTACAGTTTTGGGTAACTCTCCAGGGCAGTTTGTCCTTCAGGAAATGTCACAACGTTGCATCACCATATGAAGACCTGGTCCCACAATCTTCATGTGCCAGAGGAAGAAAATACTTGGAGAATCTATCTGTGGATTTTAAAGAATCAGCACTTCTCTCATCTCAGTGTGATTTATGTCATTTCTCTCATTTCATTGTTAATGTAAGTTTTATAACTCTGCCTGACTTCAAGGAGAATGAGGGAAATATAATCATATTGTATGCTAAAGAGAGAGGAGTATTGACTAGTAGTCTTATTCCTGATTTACTCTGTGTTCTTATTGTGTATATATCCATCAATATCTATATCTATATCCATAGATAGATGATAAATATTCCATATGGCCCCAGTTCAGTAGATAAAACAGGGCTCTCCATTGTGGAGATGTGAGGATTAATTATTTTTGTTCCTCTTCAATGAATGACAGAATGATAGAATGATGCTTTCTCTTCCTTACACTGCACTTCATTCTTTTCCTTTTCCTTTACTTCCCTTCCCTTTATTGCTAGACTCTTTTTCTCCTTTCCTGAACAATTCTATCCAAAAAGCCATTCGATAAAACCAAGCAGTTGGGCATCTGAGGTCTGCGGTGATCTACAGTGGGTTGTCAGAGCCCAGCTGGGTGAGGAGCAACGAAAGTGGGAAAAGAGGTGGCCTGGCATGCAGTTTCAGAGCCACTGAGCAGGGCGAAGGATGGGGACACCTGCATTGTGTGAGAGGACAGAAGAGTGACTCAACACTGGAGGTCAGAGCACAGCAAAGTTGAGAGAGAATCTTAGCATCAAGGCGGCGAGCCCAGTGTGGGGTGTCACAGCCAGACACAGTTGAGGAGGGTTTCTATCTTATGGGTGGCCTCATGCAGGATGTCAGATCATGAGCAGAGTGATGAAGATAGGTTGTGGGTATAGCAATGGAGATGACAATGGGAGATGGAGTGTGGAGTGAGAGGAAATTGACAAAATAAGTACATGTATTTAACATCATAAGAGTCAGGTTTTTTATTTCTGGAGAAGAGAGTTGCAAATATGTTAGGAAAGAAAACTAGTACACTCTGTGGTACAGCATTGGAACTGGATGTTATTAATATTAATTTATTAATGTAAACTTGTGTTCAGTTTGTAAAGATAAATATAGAATAAATATCAATGAAAGTATACGAATATAATATGTACATATTATATACATATGTACATGTATTAGCTTCATTCACTGAAAAGACCTGAAAGCAGCAAGACCCCAACAACAGTAAGTACATGCAGCAGTCAGATTTTGGTTTCTAATACCATTCCCTAATAAAAGGAACAAAGGCTCCTTTGAGAAATGGCTGATTCTACAGCTGGGATACAAGAAGTACAAGATGGGCCAGGAGGATCTTGTGGTAAAAAGTAGAGAATCACCTAAAGGCCATAGAAGCCAACTTAAATGTTCTCCCACTGACCATGTATATAAACAATTTTAATAACAAAATAATAATACTAATAGATCATTAAATAGGAAACCATGAATCCACACTTTATATTATAAATAAAGGAATAAATCGAATCTCATGAAAAGCATTGTATTTACATAGTCTCAAATATTTCCCTAATAGAGAAGTCTGACAGACATCCCCTTAATCTAGTGACCAAAGTTAGCATCATCGATAATGGAGCAAATCGAAATCTTGTGTTCCCAGTGTGATATATAATGAGAATATGACATCACTTCTGTGATAACTCTATCAAATATGCATATATAGAATCTAATCATGTGGGAACATCAGATAAACTCTAATTCAAAGACATTGTACAAAATAATCTTTAATCTTCCAGAGTGTCTAAACATGAAAATGAAGGAATGATTGAAGAACTGTTGGAGATTTAAGGAGACTAACAAAGTGTGACATCTAAATATAAAGCTTGATTCTGAACTAACTCACTGTGCTCTAAAGGACATCTTGGGACAGTTGGCAAACTTAAATGGGGTCTGAGGATTCAATGGTAATAACTTATCAGTGTTTGTATTCTGATATTCAGATTTTGAATACTGAATTGCTTATGTGTAAGAGAATGCTCCTTATCATAGGAAACACACACTAACATACTTAGGGCGATGGACATTATGTCATCTTTTTCCAAATAGTCCAGGAAAAGAAAGTTATTTATATCATACTTTTAATTTCACTGTAATTTTGAGATTGGTTTAAAATTAAACATGAAAAGAAAACAAATTTGTATATAATTGCTTTCTACATAGTCTTTCTTTTTTCGAGATGGAGTCTCACTGTTTTGCCCAGGCTGGAGTGCAGTGGCCCTACCTTGGCTAACTGCAATTTCTACCTCCCCCAAGCAGTTCTCCAGCCTCAGCCTCCCAAGTAGCTGGGATTACAGGGGCACCTTCATGCCCAGCTAATTTTTTGTATTTTAGTAGAGAAAGGGTTTCACCATGTTGCCCAGGGTGGTCTCAAACTCCTGAGCTCAGGTAATCCACCCACCTCAGCCTCCCAAAGTGCTGGGATTACAGGCATGAGCCACCATGCCTGGTGCTTTTTTTTTTTTAATTGTACTTTAGATTCTAGGGTACAGGTGCAGATCATACAAGATTGTTGCATAGGTACACAAATGGCAATGTGGTTTGCTGCCTGCATCCCCCTGTCACCTACATCTGGCATTTCTCCCCATGTTGTCCCTCCCCAACCTCCCAACACCCTCGCTGTCCCTCCCTTGGCCCCTCCAAACAGACCCCAGTGTGTGATGCTCCCCTCCCTGTGTCCATGTGTTGTGATTGTTCAACACCCACCTATAAGTGATGCCATATGGTCTTTGATTTTCTGTTCTTGTGTCAGTTTGCTGAGAATGATGGTTTCCAGATTCATCCATGTCCCTATGAAGGACACAAACTTATCATTTTTTATGGCTACATAGTATTCCATGGTGTATATGTGCCACATTTGCTTTATCCAGTCTATCGTTGATGGACATTTGGGTTGGTTCCAGGTCTTTGTTATTGTAAACAGTGCCACAATGAACATAAGTGTGCATGTCTCTTTATAACAGAATGATTTATAATCCTTTGGGTATATACCCAGTAATGGGATTGCTGGGTCAAATGGAATTTCTATTTCTAGGTCCTTGAGGAATCACCACACTGTCTTCCACAATGTTTGAACTAGTTTACACTCCCACCAACAGTGTAAAAGTGTTCCTATTTCTCCACATCCTCTCCAGCATCGGTTGTCTCTAGATTTTTTAAAGATTACCATTCTAACTGGTTTGAAAAAGTATCTCAATGTGGTTTTGATTTGCATTTGTCTAATAATCAATGATGATGAGCATTTTTTCATATGTTTGGTGGCCTCATATATGTCTTCTTTAGAAAAGTGTTTGTTCATATCCTTCTCCCACTTTTGGATGAGTTTGTTTGTTTGTTTCTTGTAAATCTGTTTTAGTTCTTTGTAGATTCTGGATATTAGCCTTTTGTCAAATGGGTAGATTGCAAAAATTTTTTCCTATTCTCTTGGTTGCCAGTTCACTCTAATGATTGTTTCCTTTGCTGTGCAAAAGCTCTGGAATTTAATTAGATCCCATTTGTCTATTTTGGCTTTTGTTGCCAGTGCTTTTGGTGTTTTTGTCATGAAGTCTTTGCCAATGCCTATGTCCTGAATGGTTTTGCCTAGGTTTTCTTCTAGGGTTTTTATGGTGTTAGGTCTTATGTTTAAGTCTTTAATCCATCTGGAGTTAATTTTAGTGTAAGGTGTCAGGAAGGGGTCCAGTTTCTGCTTTCTGCACAT
>CAUYLG010013351.1:0-18090 GCA_963573385.1 Cacajao melanocephalus | reverse complement strand
TTGACTTTCAGATCGGGTCTCTGAGTGGATGTCCAGTTTGTTGATGATGAAATTATTTTTTTCTGTTTCTTAGTTTTCCTTCTAACATTCAGGCCCCTCTGCTGTAGGACTGCTGAGGTCCACTTCAGGCCCTGCTTGCCTGGGGATCACCGGCAGCCTAGTCACTGTCTGCCTGCAGAGGCTTTGCTGAGCAGCTGAGGGCTCCGCCCAGCTGCCGTGTTAACTTCCCTGCAGTCCTGTTTATACGGGTATAGTTAGAACTGCCTCGGCAATGGTGGCCCACCTCTATAATGGTGGACTCTCTGTAATGGCGGGCTGCCTCGGCAATGGCAGGCTGCCTCAGCAATGGCAGACTACCTCCGTAGTGGTGAACTGCCTCCTGTAGATTCACATTCTTAATGATCTCAAGGAATTTTCCTGTGACCACCTAAAGCTAAAAGTATGAGGCAGTTGGCAAGACAGGGAATCACAACTACGTTCCACGTGTCTGGAAGGCCTCACAATCATGGCCCGAAGGTAAAATGCACCTTTTACGTGGCAGTGATAAGAGAGAATGAGCACATTTCAGCTTTCTTGATGTGTACTTTAAAGCACAAAAGTTTTTAATTTTAATAAAATCCAATTTATCTTTTTTCCCTTGTTGTTTGTGCTTTTGGTGTTATATTTAAGAAACCATTGTCTAATCCAAAGTCATAATGATTTACTCCTATGCTTTATTCTAAAAGTTTTAGCTCTTAAATTTGGATCTATGACGAAACTTAAGTTAATTTTTGTATATGATATGATGAATCCAAATTCTTTCTTTTCCTGTGGATTTCCAGTTGTTTCAGCATCATTTGTGGAAGAGATTATTGTTTCCCCATTTAACTGTGTTGACACCTTTGTCAAAAATCAATTGCCCAGAAATGTAAGCACTTATTTCTGGACTCTTGATTTTATTCCACTGATTCATATATCTATCCTTATGCCAACATCACACTGTCTTGATTACTGTAGCTTTGTATTAAGTTTTGGAAATGGGGAGTGTAAGTACTCTGGCTTTGTTCTTCTTTTTCAAAACTGTTTTAGCTCTTCTGGATTACTCGCATTTCTACATGAATTTTAGGATGAGCTTGCCCATAGGCATCTGAAATTTAAATAAGGATGTGTAAAATCTGTAGCTCAATTTGCAGAATATTGTCATGTTAATCTTAACAATATTAAGTCTTCTGATCCCTGTAAATATGGAATCTCTTTGCATTTACATTGATCTTCTTTAATTTATTTCAACAATGTTTTATAGTTTTCAGAGTATAATCTTTTTACTTTAAAAAATTTATTACCATTAATATTTTATTCTTTCTGATGCCATTATAAATGGAATTGTTTTGTTAATTTCATTTTTGGATTAGTTATTGCAAGTGTATAGAAATTCAACTGATGTTTGTATACTGATCTTGTATTTTGAAACTGCTGAACTCGTTCATCAGCTCTAAATTTTTTCTGTGGATTTCATAGGATTTTCTATATATAAGATCAGGTCATCTGTGAATAGAGACAATTTTACTGCTTTCTCTCCAATCTGAATGCCTTTTATTTCTTTTTCTTGCCTATTTGCTCTGGTTAGTACCTCCAGTATAATGTTTAACAGAAGTGTCAAGAATGAACAGCCTTGTCTTATTCCTGATCTTAGGGGAAGGCATCCAGTCCTTTACCACCAAGCAAGATGTCAGTTGTGGGTTTTTGTAGATGCCCTTTATCTGGTTGAGGAAGTTCTCTTCTATTCCCAGTTTTCTGAGTGGTTTCACCATGAAAGAGTGTTGGACTTTTTGAAATACTTTTTAAATTTTTTGCCAAATTATTTTTACCTGATATTGTCATTATAATACACAGCTATAGCCACTGCTGTAGGTAACTCTAATCCTGAGATGACAGGGTCAACTCGATATACATCTTTGTATTTTCAGAGCCATGAATAGTGCCTGTCACTTAATAGAAGTACAATAAATGCCTAAAGAGTAAACAAACAAATAAGTGCTACCAGTCAGTGTTTGATATGTTTAATGCCAAATAAGTGATGTGGAGCAGATAACAAAGAAGGAACTAGAAGAAGTGAGCCATTGTCTTAGCTTAAATACTCTCAAACTGGCTTGGTTTATGGCATGCAGAGGTATAACACTTTCTTTTCCTCCTCTCCACCTTAATACATAAGTATTCAGGATCCAATCTTTTTTCTTTTCTGTTTTGGGTATTTCTGGATTTTGTGAGATGGGGGCTATCCATTGGGTTAAGTGGTTCAGAGACCAAGCATAGTCTTCTTTCTGGGTATTGGTAACATGAAGTGCTGGCAGCTGTCAGCTCTTCTGGCCAGGCACAGTGGCTCATATCTATAATCCCAGCACTTTAGGAGGCTGAGGCAGGCAGATCACTTGAGGTCAGGAGTTCAAGACCAGCCTGGCCAACATGGTGAAACCCTGTCTCTACTAAAAATATAAAAATTAGCTGGGTGTGGTAGTGCATGCCTGTGATCCCAGCTACTAGGGAGGCTGAGGCAGAAGAATTGCTTGAATTCAAGGGGCAGAGGTTGCAGTAAGCCGAGATTGTGCTACTGCACAATCCAGTCTGGGCAACAGAGCAAGACTCTGTCTCAAAAAAGGAAGACTCCTTTGTCTTCCCAGAAGACAAAGGAAAGGACTGTGAGCCAATCCTCTGGTGCTTCTTGGACTACATGGTGTATCATGAGCACAGCTCTGGTGGTCATTTCTCACCATAGAGTCCCAGCAGGTCCAGCTCTCTTCCTCCTGACTCCCTGAATGGGAGAGAGTTTTTTTTTCTTTTACTTTTCTTTTTTTTTTGAGACAGGGTCTCACTCTGTCACTCAGGAAAGAGGGCAATGGTGCCATCATGATTCACTGTAGCTTCAACATCCCAGGCTCATGTGATCCTCCCACCTCAGCCTCCTGAGTAGCTGGGACTATAGGTGTGTACCTCCATACCTGGCTAATTTTTCTAATTTTTTTTTTTGCAAAGACACGGTCCCACTATGTTGCCCAGGCTGGTCTCGAACTCCTGAGCTCAAATGATCCTGCCATCTCAACCTCCCAAAGTGCTGGGGTTATAGGCTTAAGCCACCACGCTCATCTGAGAAATAGTATTTATTCTAGACTCTGCGATGTCATTTGCCTTGTCCCTATTGCAGGCATTTTTATTCAATTTCTACTCTCTTGAACTTGATTTTCCCCTCAAGGTACTCACTCTCACCTCCACGGCAGCTGACGTAATTCCCTTCCAGTGCAAACTCTCATACCCAAACCTATAGAGGCTAGAGAGGTAAGTAATCACAGAAGCCGGTGGATGGGGATCAAGGTGAAAAGGAGAGGGTTGGTACTTTTTGATTTTACTTGATGTATAGTTTTTTTGTTGTTTGTTCTTGGAGATGGGGTCACTCTATGTTGCCCAGCTGGCCTTGAACTCCTGGACTCAAGCAATCTTCTTGCCTCAGCCTTCCAGAGTACATGGGATTACAGCCACAAGCCATCGTGCCCAGATCCAGTGTATTGGTTTTTAAAGGGAGAAGTCGTTACTCAGATTGAGCTAAGAGTTGCCCTAAGGAAAACAGGATCAGTGTTGATAGTTCTGCTTTTAAAATAAAAGGGAGAGAAATTTGGAAGTTAATGTGAACTCTCCTGATTTTGGAACATTGGCAAATTGGAAACGTTGGAAATCTGAAAGGTAATGTGAACTCTCCTGATATTGGAACATTGGCAAATAATTCAGAAATTTTTACTATGTTCTGCAGGGCCACAAAACATGGCTTTGGCCTGAGAACTGCTTGCTTGCAAACTCTGTTTAAGCTTTTGGAAACTAAAGTGCAAGTGTCTGGCAGGTGATTTCGTTCCAGTAGGTAGTTAGACAGACACGAGTGGGGCGGGGAGAGGATCCCTCCTCACCCCACTTCAGAATGTCAGGTGACCATCAGGTGATGGTCAGGCATTGTTAAACTGTCTTTCTAAAATAATTGGTTGCAGCCAGCACCAGGGAAAGTCGGTCTCCCAGTAGATAGACAAAACCTGGAGCTGATGATCAGCCTCCCTATAAGATCTTAGCAGTTGGGTGAGTGGGCTCAAGCATACAGACTAAGAAGCAAAATGGTGGAGGTTAACTGATATATGACTTTATAGGACACTGGACTGATAAGGAAAGAATACCTCAAGTGAGCATGCATACAACTTGAGTAAACACACTGCTAATGCGGCCCCTCCCAAGCCCTGGCAGGCTACTGCCCATGCAGACAGCCCATCCCAAGGGAAAAATCAGAGGAGAAGAGATGCAATACCCCCCACCCTGCCCTGGGAAGCATGCCAATGTATGAAACCCCAAGTCAAAGGTCAACCTGTGCACTTGACTCTCTCAAGTTGCCCACTTGGCCGTCTTCCAAGTGTACTTTACATCCTTTCATTCCTGCCCTAACTTTTTAACAAACTTTCACTCCTGCCCCAAAACTTGCCTTGGTCTCTTACTCTGTCTTATGCCCCTTTGTCAAATTCTTTCTTCTGAGGAGGCAAGAATTGAGGTTGCTGTAGACCTGAACAGATTCGCTGCTGCTAACAATTTCAGTTTTATTGTCTTGTCAAATCCTTCCACTGAGAAGTGAACCCATAATATATTTTGTCTTTGAAGTGGGAGTTGGGAGAGAAGTAGAGACAGGGAAAGAGGGTAATAAGAGAAATATATCAGCTAATATTTTAAAATGTTATACTATCTCATGTACAGTGGATTATAAATGACATGCTCACTGTTTTCACTGTGGAATGCCCACCACCACCAAGGTGAACAATGTGATTTTCTTCAAGGGAAATTGGAATCTTTATATTCTATGATTTTTTTTCCTGATGTATTTACAAAGCAAATAATTCTGACATACTGACTCAGCCTTTCAGTTAGATGGTTCTACCTGAAGCAAGGGAGCTCTCAGCTCCTGTATTATTTATTTCTCCTATGAGATGGCTGACCTGTGCAAGCAGTTATTTCTGTGTTGAGAGAATGGAATTCAGGTACCAGCCAGAGCCAGAGAAAACTCACAATACATTCAACATCTAAGTGTCTAAATCAGGAACAGTAAATATATGGCATGCATGCTACCAACACATGACTCTCCTTGCCCATGACCCACTTACTAATCTGTTGCACCACTTTTTCCTACCAGACCCAGAGACAGCTTTGGAATCCTCAGACAATGGGTCAGATTGGCTCATGGGAAGAACCCAGTTTGTCATCCTTGGTCCAGGAAGTCAATTCAAATCCAAGAAGTCCATTTTTTTTTAAATAACCACAAATGTATATTAAATTATTTGAGTGTTTTCCAATTATGAGTCATTTAATTCAGAAACGTTATCTTTGGACCCTTTTTTTCCAGAGACCCTATTCTTTTTGAGATAAAGGCAGTACCTATAAGTGGAGAACTGCTGATCTCCAGGTCAGGAGGCCTGCATGCCTGACAGTTACCCAGTATATCCTGACTTCAGGTCACTCATTCTTTTTTTTCTTTTTTTTTTTTTTTTTGAGACAAATTTTTCTCTGTCACTTAGGCTGGAGTGAAGCGGCACAGCCTCAGCTCACTGCAACCTCTGCCTCCCGGGTTCAAGTGGTTCTTGAGCCTCAGCTTCCCAAGTAGCTGGGACAGGTGCATGCCACCATGCCTGGCTAATTTTGACCTCACTCTTAACTACAAAGTGAGGAGTCTTCAATGGAAATGCTTAACTGTGTTTAAACAATGACATTTAAGTGGAAGTCACAATGTATTGTCTTGTCATAATGTAAATATTGGGTTGCAAACAATGGGAAAACATTATTCACTGTGTTCATCTTTTTAACCACCTGGAAAACTTTGCCTCAACTTCCTTATTTTTTTTTTTTTTTGCAACAGTGTCTTGCTCTGTTGTCCAGGGTGGAACATAGTGGCATTATCACAGCTCACTACAGCCTCAACTTCTCAGGCTTAAGCAATCCTCCTACCTCGGCCTCCTGAGTAGCTTCAACTTCCCAATTCTTGGTCAGGTTTTTCCATCTTCACAGACTTGTTAAGCACCACTTAAAATCTAAGCAGAATCTAAGGCACTTATTATCTCTTAATTCTTACATTAATTGGATATAGGTTTGGCAATGTGACTCTATTTGCTTATAGCTTACACCCCTTGCCTCTTCAATGCCACTCAGCATAAGTGAGCCCTGCCGTTCTGAGCTGACATGCTTTTTCAATTATACAAATTGGTCTGTTTTTCAGTTTAGCTTTTTCACCTATCTGAAGTCAGACACTAGTTGAGCTGCTACTCTCAGGTTGGTTCAGCATGGACGCTAATTTCAGGGTTCCGTGGGATGAAGAAAACAAAATCTTTTTGCTTCCCTGTTTTCAGGGCTTTCGCCTATTCATCAGAAGCTGTTAAGGAGCCTTCCCTGGGGCATCAAGTGGCATGATTTAGAGGTAAGCCTCGTTTGTTTTTGGCCTTGCTTCTTTTTAGGTGGTGTTTACAGTGTATCACCAGTGGTCAGTTATTTAATTACAGAGTGACTAGTAAATCTTGCTAAGTTTTACATGTTTTTACAGGGCCAGGAAAGTCAAGGTCACTGATCAAAGTGAGGTGTCTGTCAATTTGGTTGTGTGTAATCAATAACCAAAACAAACAGTTTCCACTCATACAGTCAAGTCTGATTTGTCAAACATTTATTGAGCATTTACCATTGGACATTACACTTGGCCCTAGGGATATAAAGTTAATGCAAAACATGACTTTTGCCTTTGAAAGACTTATAGTCTCCCTTGAGATGTGGGACCTATATGTAGAGTGGTGAGAATGTGAGGACAAGTATCTGAATTTGTACAAGTCGGTATTATCTACAGACCTCTGGTTCAGAGAAGGGTCTGTTTTTAAGATCCTGGGCCATAGGAGAAGGCATCATAAAAGGAGAAGTTTGAGGGGCTTCTTAAGCCAGTGGGAGGCATAAACTCTGACCTGGTGGAGTGGGTGAAAGCCACGTAGCTGGGAGAGACATTCTGACTTTGAGGGACTGGGAGGGGATGTATTTGCCTGGAGCTCAGGGATCGTCGGGTGGGTGTTACAGGAGAGGAGGCTGAAGAAATAGGTCAGAGCTAGACCTCAGATGCCTTTGAATTCTAGTCCGTGGTGTTTGGAGCTTCTAATGTATGTGGAGAGCCTCTGATGATAGTTTTAGATGGCATTTAAAAAGATTAATCTATCAATATTGTGTAGGAAGAACTGCAGTGGTTTAGAGGTAGAGGTAGGGGAAATATTTGGAGACATTTAGCCACAGTTTTAGTTGCAAAGTTTTTTAATT
This sequence comes from Cacajao melanocephalus, assembly GCA_963573385.1. Classification (NCBI taxonomy): domain Eukaryota; kingdom Metazoa; phylum Chordata; class Mammalia; order Primates; family Pitheciidae; genus Cacajao; species Cacajao melanocephalus. The sequence continues at coordinate 10,758 of CAUYLG010013351.1, read as the reverse complement.
TTTAATTTTAATTTTTGTTTTGAGACAGAGTTTCGCTCTGTCGCCCAGGCTGGAGTGCAGTGGTGAGATCTCAGCTCACTACAACCTCTGCCTCCCGGGTTCAAGTAATTCTCCTTCCTCAGCCTCCCAAGTAGCTGGGACTACAGGCACCTGGCACCATGCCCGGCTAATTGTTATATATTTTTTAGTAGAGATGGGATTTCCCCATGTTTCCAGGCTGGTCTCGAACGCCTGACCTCAGGTGATCCGCCCGGCTTGGCCTCCCAGAATGCAGGGATTTCAGGCATGAGCCACCGTGCCAGGCCTGATTTTTTTAAGAGCAAAAGAACAAGTTGAATGCCTCTTGCTGGGATGAAGAAAAAGCCAGGCAGCCAAGCATTTACTGCTGTAGAAAGAAGTTTTCTTTTTGATTTATTATTTGTGAAAAATAAGGAATGATTGGATCTGGACTGTAGCAGATCTGCATATCTACAGATCATTTCTGGATTGCAAAGGGTTTTAGTATTAGATGAGGGGTGTTCTCATTTATTGGAAGGTGTTCTAAGACCATTGTGCTTCAGTGACATCTGTGCTGTCTGTATCTGTACCCTCGGGCAGGGCAGAGTACAGTATCTGGTGAATTACTGCTGCTTCTAAAATTTCCTTGAATGGTTGAAAGCCACTGAAGAGAAAAGTGGATAAACAACAGAACTGCCAGAGGAAAGAGGAAGGAAAAGAGTAAGGAAGCAATCCAAAGAAACAGAAAGCAGGTCACTAACCTTTCCCCAGCGTCCTTGGAGGGATGCTGGAGAATAAAGATTTAGAAAAGGTCAAACCCATTGTGTTGCAAAGATGGAACCAGATCAGCTTACCTTAGGTGAAGAGGGTTTATGATAAAGATTCAAGGGAGAATTAAGAAAGATAGGATGCAAACTCTGTATAGTTATTCCTTGATTATCTAATTACCTGTTCATTTATTCAACAAAAGTTAGCAAGTTTTTATGCTGAGAAAAACTAGGCAACTGAGATACTTGGGTTGAGGGAGCAGTGTTCCAAAGCATGAAGCTTTGAAAAAGCAGGGTGTTAGTAAGGTACTCCAAGGGCTTGGGAATTGCTAGAGTAAACAAAAGTTAGAAACTGGCTGCCCACAGATGTGTGGTATTTGGCCAGAACAGTGTTTTGTTTTGTGTTTAAATTTATATATTAGTTGTCAATGCTATAACTGGATTTCACACAAAAATACAATTTTTGTTTATCAATTACTGTATAAGAAATCATATCAGGCCGGGTGTGGTGGCTCATGCCTGTAATCTCGGTACTTTGGAAGGCGAGGCAGGTGGATCACAAGGTAAAGAGATTGAGGCCATTCTGGCCAACATGGTGAAACCTCCTCTCTACTAAAAATACAAAAATTAGCTGGGCGTGGTGGCGTGTGCCTGTAGTCCCAGCTATTTGGGAACCTGAGGCAGGAGAATTGCTTGAACCCGGGAGGTGGAGGTTGCAGTGAGCTGAGAAGGTGCCACTGCACTCCAGCCTGGTGGTGAGTGAGACTTCATCTCAGAAAAAAAAAAAGAAATTATATCAAAACTTTAGTGGTTTAAAATATCCCCTTTATTTTATTCCTTCTATTATTATTTCTTACCGTTCTGGAAAATAACTGGGCTCAACCAAGAGATTCTTATTCAGGGTCTGTCAAGTTGTTGGATTACAAGGGTGGCTGGGATTGGGGTCATCTTGAAAGCTTCCACCCACATGTAGGTGGTTGATGGGACTGTAGCAGGGTCTGTGAGACAGAACTACACATAGCATCCCCATGTCCCTGGGGCAAGTGTCACAGAGAGTTAGGAAGCAAAGCTCTCAGTTTCTTAAAGCTTGGGCCTGGAAACTGTCACTGCCTAGCTTCCATTGTTCAAGCAGTGTGAGGGCCTGAATTGTGTCCCCCCCAAATTTACATGTTGAAACCCTGTATTAGTCTGTTCTCATGCTGTGAATAAAGACATACCTGAGACTGGGTAATTTATAAAGGAAAGAGGTCTAATGGACTCACGGTTCTACATGGCTGGGGAGGCCTCACAATCATGGCGGGAAGCAAATGAGGAGCAAAGTCATGTCTTACAAGGTAGCAGGCAAGAGGATGTGCAGGGAAACTGCCCTTTTATAAAACCATCAGATCTCCTGAGACTTATGCACTATCACGAGAACAGCACAGGGAAAAATTTGCCCCCATGATTCAATTGTCTCCCACCAGGTCCCTCCCGTGATATGTGGGGATTATTACAATTCAAGGTGAGATTTGCGTGAGGACACAGCCAAACCATATCAAGCCCTAACACCCAGTATCTTAGAATTTCAGTGTGTTTGGAAGTAGGGCCTGTGAAGAGGTAATTAAGTTAAAATGATGCTGTTGGGGTGGGCCTTAAACCAATATCACTGTGCCTTTATAAAAAGAGATTAGGACTACAGTTACCAGACATGTGCACACAGGGGCAGGCATGTGAGGACATGGTAAGAAGGTGGCTGTCTGCAAGACAAAAGGAGACGCCTCTGAAGAAACCAGATCTGCCAACACCTTGATCTGGATCTTCCAGCCTCCAGAACTGTGGGAAAACAGATTTCTGTTGATTAAACCCCCCAGTCTGTGGTATTTTTTTTTTTATGGCAGCCCAAGCTGACTAACACACACCTGAAGGGTTTTAGGTCCTAGGTAACATGACTCTTTCTCTCCACCCAGCCACCATCTTTCCATCTCTCTGGTGGCGGTGTGATGGCTAGGTTGCAGGCTGGTGGCCAGAGGCAGGGAGTCTGGCCCAGCAGTTCTCTCAATAGTTAGATGGAGGACAGGTGATGAACAGGCATATTGGGAATGGGAGAATTACAAAGCAGGGAAATACTTCCAGTGTAAAATTGGCAGTATGTGGTGATTAGATATGTGGGGTAGGGGATCCTTAGAGGGAAAGGCCAGTGAATGCCAGATGGAGAGTAATGAGGTCCTGTGGAGGGGGAGCTTTGGTTGGCAATATTTCAATAGCATTTTTCATTGACAGCAATTTATTATTGGCTGAAGTAATACAAGACACATATAGGTGGGCCCCAGAAATTAGAGCCCACATTTTACCCTCTTCCTTATAGGCAAGGTGAGCTAAGGCTCTGTTTGGGTGGGGCAGTGGCAAGGGCTATTCTCTCCTTTTGGAGATAGCCCTTTGCCAAGGGGACCCCAAGCATACCTATCCCATGGAAGTAGCTCAGTGTCCAGGTGGGCTGGGCTCTGCCCTTACAGACGTGTCCAGGAATAGGGGCAGAGATGGAGCCTCCTCTGCCTCATTGCTGCTGCTACCAAGCTTCCTGCCCTAGCATCCTCAACATCCCCATCCTCTAGGTGTCCTGGCTGACTTTGTTCTCAGGGGAGCCTATTAGTAAGGCACCACTGCAAAACAGCTATGATGGCAGCACCATATGTATGGAACAGTATTTGAACAGGGAAAATGGATTAATTTGGAATTTATGTTCATTTCCAGTAGGACCTAAAGTTGACATTTACTTTAGAATTACCAAGAAAAAAAAATAAACCAAATGAGTGGAATAGACCAGATTTCAAGAGAATACTTACCTCCTCAAGGGAAGGAAGTGTTTTCTAGTGCTTCAGAAGGAATCATTTGCATATAAACAATGCCCTTGTGGGTTGTGGCTCAAGCTGTCACCTTAGAGCTAATTATAAGTCATTTTTCTTCTTTAAAGCAATGTTTCACTCACTGCACCTCTCCTACTTTGATGCTGCCTGCACTTGAAGGTAAGAAAATCTCATTTCCTCGTTCACAGATATCATTTCAAACTTTCTTAATTTAAACAGATTTTCTTTCTCAAATACTGGAATACAAATTAGGGGAAAAAATAGATTAAAAAGAACTGACAAAACTTCAGACATAAATGAATGCCATTTGACTTATTCTCCCTTCCATTCTACCTCCCTTAATTTCTATTTGCTGCTGAAAAGCCTGAGCTGGACTCAGTGCCCTGGGTCTTCATGAACGTGTTCCCAGCCAGCCAGAGAGTGATCCTCTTCCCAAGCTGGATCTCTGGAAATCTGCCAATCTGCCATGTCTTACATGGCAACTGTGTAGGGAATTTTTCTTCCTAAAAAATGTACAATGTTTTCTGATTAAAAGGGGAAAAAAGCCTAAATATTTTCACTTAAGATTATAAAGTCTTTCACTCATGATGTGCACATCCACAATGCTGCTGCTATTTTCTTTTCCTGATCCTTAGACTCTCGGTTGGGCACTGCCCTTCTGAGGTTTGAACATGAAGACAGTGACTGCTTGAATCACCACTCAGGCCAGAAACAGCCCTTAAGCACTCTCTGAGATTTTTTTTATTTCCTTCTTCTCATATCTCTTTTAACATTTCAACTCAGCGTGCAATGTGTCTGAAAATGGCTCTGATGAAATTACTTACAATGATACCTCTCTGCCACAGCTTGTAATTCCCCCTTGATTAAGATGGTGACATTGATTTGTCTGGGACTGCATGCAAATAAGCCATGACATCAGGAGAAGTGTAGTTTTTCAGTCTGCGAGTGTGTCGGTGATTTCCATTTAGTAGTTGTTTCTCCCACTCATATGGTTTGACTACAGCATTTGTATAGATTAATAACTGTCTACTAGGCTCAGATAGAAACTATAGTCATCAAATGTTCTCATCTGGAGCCTTTGTTTAGGTTGTGCCTATTAACCACAGCCATCTCTGCTCTCCATTTATCAGAGTAATTGAAGAAGAATGGGCTCTCTCCGTCGGCCAAAAGGTCGTGGTACTTCAGAGGGAGACAGGTGGAGGAGGCGACTGAGAAAATATTTTAGGGCAATGGAGTGATTTGTTAGTTAGAAGAGTCTGTGTGGCATTCTCCAGCCATGCGTTGAAGGCTGTAGTCTTTTAAGCAAATAGTGCCAGTTCTCATTTACTTGGCACAAACTTTGCAGTTGTGGAACTTTTCAAGGGTAAGGAAAAAAATGCTTTGAGAGGACATAACTATATCTACCACCCAAACATATTTTTGCTACCTAGAGTTCCAGTGTAAGAAGGATCAGGAAGGATGAATGCCACTGAGGACTAATCTAGGAGCAGTGAGTTGGCAGCGATGCTTTGCAACATTAATTTGGAAAGTGCATAGTTCAAATAAAACTGATGTCTGAATTAAAAGGGATGGTTTTGTGTATGTGGAAGTAAATGTTATGAGTTATAGAAGATTAAAGAGACATGACAACTAAAGGCAATACTTAATCCTAGACTGGATCCTGTGGCACGGGAGAAAAAAGACATTATTAGGTCAACCAACAAAATTGGAATATGGACAATAGATTACATAAAATTATTGCATAGTGTTAAAATTCCTGAAGCTGACAACTGCAGTGTGGTTATGCAGGAGAATATCTAATTTTAGAAAATACATATGATGTACATCACTTACTGTTAAGTGATTCAAAATTGTATGTATGTGATATTTATCTTTATCAGAGAGAGAGAAAGGCAACAAATGATAGCAAACAAGTGAACTGTTAATAGTAGGTGAAGGTGGATAAAGGGCATATAGGTCCTCTTTTTTCTATTATTCTTGCAATTTTTCAGTATGTTTAAAGTTACTTCAAAATAAAAAGCTAAAAAAGCGAGAGAATGCCTTTAAAGGCCTGACCCAAAGCTTGTCTGACTCAAAACTCTTTCACCATGGGGTAAGTAAAAATTCTGACTTTGTTTTTTGGTGTCAGCGAACAAGTATTCTTGTGCTGCTTCCTTGCTGTGTTCCTCTTTCTGCAGACAGTTCACTGGGAGAGGATATCAAATATCATTTGTTGATGAAACAGATGTTGAATTACTCTGGATGTACTGCAAGAGCAGATGTATTTTGCTAAAGTCAAGATTCTGATTGGGTGAAAGGGAGTATTGTAGAAGCCTTCTTGGCTATTGTCTCTTTCTCTCTTTTCTCCCCTAGACTCCTTCCTAGCAGGTAGAATTGCCTTTATCCAACATTGGTTTTCTTGTTCAATCACTTAGAATTCCTCCTTTGTATGCTTTGTCCAGTCTCATCCCCAAACTCCTGTTGTTTCTTGTATTTTATTCTCAAACAGAACTTGCCTTCATTTCTGCTAATCAGTCCAACTCAAACTTTATACACTTTAACCTACCAAAGCTCTCTGGTTACTTTTATTTTCTCCTTTTATATAATGTGACTTTTTCCTGATAGCTTATGAAAATAATACGTGTTTATCATAGAAGATTTGGAAAACATAGAAAAGTACAAGGAAAGAAAATGAATAAAACATCAATAATCTCACCATTCAAGATAAACACTTTTAATCTTTTGATATATTTTCTTTCCTTTTTTCAATGCATATATTTGTGTATGTATCTGTAGACTACATATGATATAAAGTCTTTTTTTCACTAAACTTTTTCATTGCAAAATGTCACAAAACATTATTTTTAAAAATGATTTTCTTCCCCCTTGAGACAGGATCTTGCTCTGTCACCCAGGCTGGAGTACAGTGGTGTGATCATGGCTCTCTGCAGCCTCAACCTCCCAGGCTCAAGTGATCCTTCCACCTCAGCCTCCCAAGTAGCTGGAACTACAGGCATGTGCCAACATGCCCAGCTAATTTTTTTGATTTTTTATAGAGACAGGGTCTCACTTTGTTGCTCAGGTTGGTCTTGAACTCCTGGGCTCAAGCAATCCTCCCATATTGGCCTCCCAAAGTGTAGGGATTACAAGCGTGAGCCACTGCCCTCAGCCTAAAAAATGATTTTTTAATAGTTACATGATTTTCAGTTACATGGAGGCATTCTTGGCTGACATCTAGCTAGATGGCGGCTATCTGTAGGGTTATTTATACCTTCAGGCTAATTGATTGGTACCTGTGTTATGATTGGTTGGTCTATAGGTTTTGATGGGTTGGTATGTCCATTCTGACTGGTTGGCGTGTTGGTTTTAATTATAAATTGGTTAGTGTTTATATCATATAAGTTGTTAAATACTTTGAATATTACCTGTAATTATATTGTCACAGAGTTAACCTTTTCCCTATCATTAGATACGTACATTGTATTTCAGTCATGCTATTAAAATAAATCTACTAAAATTATAAACAAAACAAGAAAGAAGAAAACAAAACCAACATTAAAAATAGGCTGATAGTTCCTCTGGTTAAGTTTCTAAAACTCTAATAGCAGGTTAAAGATATGATAATTTTAAAGGCTTTGATGCATATTGCCCTGCACAAAGATTGAATTCATTTACAGTACACTTCTGCCAGAAGGGCACATGGGTTACACTAAACCCTGCAAGCCTGAATATTACCATTTTAAAAAGATCTTTGCCACTCCGATAATTGAAAAAGTTTCTTGAAGTTGTACTTATACAAATTAATTGCTTATATTTTTAATGTGAACATTTGAATATTTTTTAGGATGTACTTTGCCATTTTTCTCTGCTCATTTTTCTGCTCTACATCTTATCAATGTTTCTAGGCTCTGTCTTGACTCTTTTTGTACGCGTGACAGCTGTTGCATCCCGATTGCCAGGATTCGTTTGGCTACTTTCCTTAGCAAGGCTGGTACCACTTTCTTCCTTTACAAACTCAGTTGCAAGCCTCCTAAAGCAATTCCTTAGTTGGAAAATATTTTTTTTGTATTTGTGAATAAGCTATGTTGTAGAGTATTTATGTTGCTTTCTGTGGGTATGTTGCTGCCTTAGCTATAATCTATGTTTTCCAAGGGCAAGGCCTTTGTCTTTCAATAAAAACAAAATAACTATTTGGAGCTGACTTGATTATCTATTAATAATAAGTTGTTGCTGTAAATCTCTAAGTACTATCCCCAAACTTAGAGATTTATAACAACTTATTATTTATTCCTATCTCTTATGGTTTTTTTTTTTTTTTTTGTCTGTGTTAGCTATACTGTTCTTGAGGTTTCTCATAAAGTTGTAGTCACATGGTGGGAGAAACAAGAGTCATCTGAAGGCTGGACTGTGCTGGATACCCAAGATGGCTTCTGGTCTCATATGTCTGACACTTCATGTAGGCTAGTTGGCACAGCTAAGGGCTGTCTGGATTTCTCTTTCTCTCTCACATGTTCTCTTTGTATGGATATCTGGGGCTTCCTCACAGCATGCAGTCTCAGGACATTTGAACTCACTTGGTGGCTGGCTTCTCTCAAAGCAAGGACTCCAAAGACAGCATGGTGAAAGCTGTATGCTTCTTATGACTTAGTCTTAGAAATCATGCAGCATCATGTCAGCCACATTCTGTTAGTTAAAAGGAAGTCTCAGGGTCTCAAAAGCCCAGATTAAAGAAGAGAGGAGCTCAGATTTACATAGGGGTGTAAATGCCAGGAGGCATGACTGGAGGGACAACTTTGGAGACAAACTACCACAGATACCTAACATTGGTTGTGTTAGGTCCCTATGTAACATTCAATAAATTCTTATTTAACGAACAGCCTACAGACTGGAGAAAAATTGTTCTCTGAAAAAGCCATTTGACCTTTAATTTCCTTTGCTGGTGGCAGGGGGATGGGAGCAAGCCATGAAAAATGAGACTTTGGCATAGCTGCAATCTAATCTTGGAAGAGCAAGCAACCTTGAAGAAATTCACTTGTGGGTGTAAATATATCCTACTGACAACTGGATATTTTATTCCAAGATTCTATTATTTTTAGTTATCTAACCAATATTTTTCTGTTTATGTTCATTCTCAGCCTCTGAATAGGGAGAGAGCAGCACTGATGCCAAATCTGCAATCACACATGCTATTGTTAAATGTTAGAAAGTAATTTCAATGCCATTGCATATCCTGGTCTAGCTCACAGCATTTTGAAGTTTGATGTTGGTTACTATGACAGCCCATCTTCTCAGAAAAGACCTAGATCTCAGAGTTTCTTTCTGAATATAAGTTGGGGGCAGGGGCAACCATTGTGTCCTGACTGACTCAGGGATGTTTTTGTAAAGTCTGCTTTGCGCTAATGTATAAAATTGATCCATTCATTTCCCACACAATAACAACTTCTTCTGATAGCATTCAAACAGAAAACACATGTTGCTGTAAGACTTCATTAATTCAGCTAAAAATTATTGCTCATTTCTTGTATTTAAGATTATACCACATGCTTTCCAGAAGCTTCTATGAGAGAGGAGAGAAAAGACATGTATAGATACCAGACAGCCTACAATGCATATAAATGATATAGATGTGAAATGCTACAGCAGTTCAGAGTAGGAAGAAATTACTTAGACCAGGGTGGCATTTGTTGGCTTCTGAATAGGGTTTTGATAGTCAGATAAATTTGTCCAATTTCAGAGCTAAAAACAGTCTTAACACAGAGCTCAACACAAGTGGGAAAGGAATGGGGCTTTGTTTCTTTGGCAGCATTTTCTAAGCATGCTTAGGCACATGGAGAGACCAAAGAGAGTTAACCCTCTCCATGCCCTCTAAACAGAAACCAGACAACCGAGGGAGGAACCTTCCTGCAGCCTATAGAAGGCCACCTGGAGTTGGGCCAATATCTGAAACAGCGGTAGGTGTGGTGGTTTCTCTGCTATAGGTTTGCAGCTCCCCTGTTGGGAGGGGAGGCCTGGCAGAGGGATAATACCAGCATCTTTTGGGGAACAAAGTTTCAAATATTCACTGGGTGGGGTGGGGGGGGGAGGCGGGGTCTTGAACAGTATATGTCAATTTCAGCTCTGGAGCCTGCAAAGGTTCTCAGCAGGGAAGTGGTTAATGTATCACAGCACACTTTTCAAGTCAGAAGAATCTCTCTGCCCCTTCCCCCCATCTAGGGCTGGCTTCTAACTGAGTTTAGGGGATTTGGAAGGGATTTGAGGTAGGTGTGGTTCTGCCCTCTCAGTTTCTAGGAAATAAAACAATCCTTTTTTTGACCTCTAATGTGATTCAGATCAGCGTCTCCTTGGCACGAAGCCTTTTCTGTGTAGCCATTTGCTGTGAGGTTATGAGTATAGCAACTCGAGACATCAGTTGTATGTTTTTTTTCTCTTTCACCAGCAGCCTGAATTCTGAGTGGGAAGCTGGGAGATTCAGAGCTCAACCTTTGACTCTTGTATTGCTCAGGAAGTTCAAATCCCAGCTCAAATCCTGACTCTTCAGATAATTGCTTCTCCTCCCTCATCTGTAAATGATGGAGGGGAATGGGGCTTCTTTAACACTTGGTGAATGACAAAATTGCAGGGCTTAATGAAGGACTTAAAACTGGTGATTGGATGGTCAGGAGCCACGCTTTGGAGTTGTCACCTGATCCCAAATGGCGCACATTTTGCTCTCTGGAGGCAAGTTGAAAAGCCAGAATCAAACCAATTAGGGAACAAAGGAATGTACAATAAACTCCCTCACAAACCAGGATTTTATGAAACCGGATGGAATCTTGAATCTGGCTGTGGCAGGTTCTGTTTTTCATGTACTCTGTGGTGCCTGGTGCCCCTCTGTTGAAATCCTATCATATACTGAGTACTTCCTTTTTCCCTCTGCTCTGGTGTCATATCACATTTGACTGTGCAATTTGTAAATAAGAAAGGACGTATTTTTACATTACATGCAAAATGAAAGTCTAAGCTAGGTTACCAGATAGCTTTTCTTTTTTTTTTTTTTTTTTTTTTTTGAAAGAAAGGAAAAGAGAGGAAAGAAAGTGAGAGTGAAAGAAAGAAAAAAAAAGAATGTACGAGAGAAAGAAAGAGGATGAAAAAGAGGGAGAGAGAACAGAATTCTTGTTCTACTGCCCAGACTA
>CAUYLG010013343.1:0-21809 GCA_963573385.1 Cacajao melanocephalus | reverse complement strand
TCTCTAAATCATGCTGCCTCCTCAAATGTATTCACATTTGTAGTTCACCCTTTCCTGCCTCCTCCACTACTAGCCAGGTAGAGCTCCAGCAGATTCCTGACTCACAGCAGGTTCATCCTCAAAAACTGTGAGTCTCTTTTTATTTTTTAATTTATATATATATTTAATTGTACTTTAGGTTCTGGGGTACATATGCAGATCATGCAGGATTGTTGCATAGGTACATAGATGGCAATGTGGTTTGCTGCCTCCATCCTCTGGTCACCTATATCTGGCATTTCTCCCCATGTTATCCCTCCCCAACCTCCCCACCCCCTGCTGTCCCTCCCCTAGTCCCCCCCAACAGACCCCAGTGTGTGATGCTCCCCTCCCTGTGTCTGTGAGTCTCTTTTTTTCCCCTTCAAATGTGCTGCTCTGCTTGTGCCTTCTCAGGCCTATTGAGACTGCAGACCCCATGCGAAACGGTGACTGTATGGTCCTTGCATTCCCAGAGAACTGTATGGCTCTTGATGACCAGCTTTCTAAGTCCAGTGGATTCGTTCAAGGGAGCAGGAAGGTAGCTGGATCCTCTTTCGGGAGAGGGCTGTGTCTGGGCAGGAGCTGAAATTCACAGGTTCTCTTCAGATCTAGCAATGATAAACAGGGAGATATTTAATTTTAGAGAAATGTGGTTGGTGGAGTAGATTCTTTTAAAAGAATTAATGTAGCCCCCCCCTTGGCAAAGTGAGAAAAGCTGTCTTTATTGAGGGCCAGGCAAAGGGCTTCTGAGAAATCACTGCAGCTTCTCGGCAGTGATTCAGGCAGAAGGACAGAAGGAGGGCCCTTGGATGAGGTCTGTTCTTGAGGGCTGTAAAGGAAGCAGAACTCCATGTCCAGCATAACCCACCCAAAGCAAGTGTAACTATTCCTGGTCATGGTGAAGTCTGGGCAATTATTTCATGCAGCAAAGCAGTGATTAGACACTTTTGATGAATGCTGCAGCATTTGTTTTCTTTCCTGATGTGCTGGCAAAAACTAATCACGAGTAATTTTTCAGTATGAAATAGGAAATACCAAATAAATCAGCCAGTGAATAAAGATTCTAGGAAAACTAGCAGTAGCTCCTCTACCCAAGGCTGAACTGCAAGTCAAGAGTCTGAAAGGCAGTTCCAAATGTTAGTGTTATAATGCAGACGTTAAAAGAACACGGAGATGTGGTTAATAATGAAGTCACTCCGTTGCCAGGTCAACAGATCTTGAGCTTCTCTGTTCAGATTGCCTTTCAACCTCAGGCTCAAATCACCCATCACTGTGAACTTAAACTGAATGAAAGAGGAGACAACAACCTGGAGAATTTGTGGCCGTGGGAAGCCTCCTCTTACAACGCTTAAAAATGATGAAGACCCTGCAGTTGGCAGAGTGAAGAGAGGGCCTTCTTTGTATGGAAAAATCTATCCCTCACAGTGGTTGGTTGGTCAGACATGATTCCCTATTACTGTTTCATGTTGCAGCTAATCTGTTCTGCTCCCCATCACATTAGTGTCATGCATAGTCTTCGAAATCTGGAAATGTTGGACAACTTAACTTCAGGAGATGAAAGATTTTCAAACTTAGTGGACATTTGCAACTTCCAGAAGAAGAGAACAAATAATGGACTAAAAGAGAAAGAACATGTACTTCATTATTGCCTCTTGGCATTTAATAGGTGGCTCTGGTTTCATTCATGGAACCATTGATCTCCACACCATCAGGCATAGAAGCAGACAACATAAAGATACAACAAATTTCCTTGCCTCTGACTCTGCATATTTTTGTCATTGTCTACGTAAAACTTCTCATTTTGTGTAGTTTTTGTAAATAACCTTTACTGTAAATACTCTTTATAATGTGACAGGATTATAAGTATGCTACATGTGTAATTTAATTCACACCACAAGCTTATGGGGTAGGTACCACTATTATGCTCATTTTACCAAATAGGTAATGGAGGCTGAAGGGTTTTGTCTGCAGCATGAGCTTATTATAAGTGGCAAGGCCAGAACTGAAACTCAGACTATATGTCCCCTCCAGACACATGCTCTCAATCCCTAGGATGTTCCCTAATGAACAGAAAGCATCACAGTCTTCTACGGTTCTCAGTGTGCAATTTGGGGAGACAGGATGATTTCTTATTTTACATCCTCTCCAAAACTTAAGGTTATTACCTCAATTTCTTCTTAGCCTAACTCCTTTGAGGCTGTAGCGTGATGCCAGAGTCAAGAGAACCAACCCTTCTAACATTTTGTAAGTAGCCCAATGATACACTTTTTATAAATTCTTTACATGTCAGCAAACGATGTTTTTGTTTTATTTTATTTTTTCACATATTATTCTTGAAATATACTTAGAAAATTTTTGTGAGGGTGAAGGAGAACACAATGTAATTTCTTTGGAATTTTTTACTTAGGTGATAATGTCATCTGCAAGTAATGACAGTTTTATTTCTTCCTTTCTGATCTAAATACCTTTTTTCCCTCGTCTTCCTTTATTGCAATGGCTAAAAGTTCCAGCACTATTTTGAATATATGAGTGGTGAGAGCAAAAATCCTTGCCTTGCTCCTGATCCCAGGGGAAAAAGATTTAGTCTTTTACCTTTGAGTACAGTGTTAGTTGTAGATCTTCTGTAGATGCACTTTTATCAAGTTGAGGATGTTGCATCTATATTCCTAGCTTGGTGAGAGTGTTTATCATGAATGGGTGTTGGATTTAATAAAATTCTTTATCTTTGTCAGTTGATATGATAATATGAGTGTTTGGACTATTCATATGGTAGATGGATTACATTGGTTGATTTTTTAAATGTTGAAATAGTCTTGCATTCATGGAACATAACCACGCTTAGTCGTGTAATATAATTCTTTCAATATATTGCTTCATTCTATTTGCTACAATTTAAAAATATTTTTTGTGTTTATATTAATGGGAGATGTTGATCTGTAGGGTTTTTTTTTTTTTGGTACTATCTTTGTACTGGCTTTGGTATCAAGGTACTCTAGCTTTATAAAATAAAAATGTTCCCTCCTTTTCTATTTTTTAGAATTGGTATTCATTCTTCTTTAAAGATTGTTCAACAGAATTTACTTATCAAATCCATTTTGACAAATTAGTGTGATTTAGCCCAACTTTATTTTTAATGATTTTTGCTTAAGTTTCTCTCACTGAGAACCCTTCTTCCATTTTTTCCCTATCTTTAAAATGGATGTTTCACTGCAATTTTACATCCTCTCCAAAACTTAAGGTGTTTTAGTTAGTGGGGATGTCAATCTAGAACTTTCCTTTTCAGAACTCTTGGGGAACTTATATCACAATGCTCTGTGATAGGATCCACAGGGACACAAAGCTGGTAGTCTCTCTGGAATGTTATAGGAACTCATGTTTATTCATTTAGCTCCCTCTCCTGAGGCTGCTTGGAGAGCAGTGGGCTTAGTATTCCCTCTCCCAAGCTAGCTCACACTGAGAAACAGGCACTGCAGAAAAGGCAATCAGTCTGAAACTTGGAAAGAGGAGGCAGAGAGGGGGCGGAAAGGAGTAGTGCGGAGAACCAAACTGGGAATATTAAAGTGCCACAGGACATCTTCCTTCTGCCCTTAGTAAGCTGTATTCAGAATGTAAAAGATAGTGTTTGGTTGGGCATTGGTATTACAGTTGGAAAAAAGTTAAAAAGAAACTCAATTTATACCGGCAATCTTTCTCGATTGCTTTTTAAAAAGCCTCCCTTTAAAAATTATTTTTTCCTCTCTTACTGTTTCCGATTACAAAAGTAATCCGTGTGGTAAAAATTCAACAATGCAGAAGTATATAATACAAAAAGTGACTTTCTCTTTTCTCTTTTTTTCTGCCCTTTCTCTTATTATTATTATTTTTTCTTTCTCAGGTTCCAACTTGGTGCTCAACTTGTCCACATTTTCATTTTCTTACTCTTATCCCACTTCTCTTTCTCTAAGAGTTCTAAACGATTTTTAAGGGAACCAAAGGCTTCCTTTAAAAAAACCAAGGCTACTTGTGTTTGTATAAAGCACTGGCTACTAAGCACTTACTACATGCGCTGCCTTGCACCATCTACCTTGTTCCCATGTAAATGACTCTACTCAGCTCTACAGACATCTACTTACAGCATCTGGCTTAGCCAAGCCATTTCACACTAACCTAGCCACATAAAACTGTTTCTGGCTAAATGTCTAACATCTTGGTTAAATAATATGTTTTTAGCACTTTTAAGTTATAATTTGAGGTGAAATATTATTGTGTGGGAGACTGCTATTAAAATGGTTTTGGCAGTTAACTCTGAGGAGGAAAGCTTTCCTAACTTTGCTCCGTCTCCTATTGGCTGGCATTTAAAGCTGGATAGTTTTGATTGGTCAATCATCTGCGTAAGGCATTCCTTTGTTTCTTTACTTCCCAGTTAAAGGAGTTGGGAATTTCTGTTATATAAACATGCCTCAGGCTTTGGAGTTAGTTATAGCCCTTC
Source organism: Cacajao melanocephalus (assembly GCA_963573385.1). NCBI lineage: Eukaryota > Metazoa > Chordata > Mammalia > Primates > Pitheciidae > Cacajao > Cacajao melanocephalus. The sequence goes on along the minus strand of CAUYLG010013343.1, from coordinate 17,323 downwards.
TGATAGTCAAGTACATAGATAGCAAAGATGAAGTGGCTCAGCGTGTGGATTCTGGAGCCGTACTTCTCACCTGCCTGTCTGTTTGCTTGCCCGTCTGTCTGCCTCCTTATTTTTCAAATCCCGCAACTACCATTTACTAGCTATGCAATGTTAGGTAAGTTAGCTAACCTCAAACTGTATTAGCTTTTTCATCCGTGATGGTGAGATTCTGGCAGAATGCACCTCAGGGCATTGGTGTGAGGAACACATATGTTAATGTATGGAAAACACTTAGATCAGAGCCTGACATGCAGTTAGTCCCATGCAAATATTAGCTATTATAGTGACTACATGGAAATTATTCAGTAACGTATATGGCCAAGCGACTAGAGTCTCTGTATGGTCATGGCTTATACAGAAGATAAAAATGTAAGGCAGTTATTCTCTAAAAAAGAAAGGATCAGCGACCCTAATTCCCACATACCAAGGATAAAGGGTAAAGGTTTGTAGCAATAACTAAATTATTTAGTATTTCCTGATAATATTCGGTTCACTCTTCCCATTCTCACCTCTCTTGATCATTTGCGTAGCTATAGTGGGGACAGAATTCTTGGCAGTGGAACTGACAAGGATAGGTTTAATAGGGCATTTATGATAACCCCTTTCTGAGGCAGCCAGGATTGGGAGTTGACCTCACTCCTGTAGCAAGGAAGGATGTTATGCTGACAGTAAAAAGAATTTACTTCCCAACAGTTTCTCTCTTAATTTATATTACACAAAGGCCCTAGATGCCACAGTTACTCTATAAGGAAGAATACTTCAACTTATCTCCTTATATCTAAACACCTTTTCCCAATATATTCTCCAATTAAACTAACAAGCCTGTCTATTCTCCCAGACTGTCAAGTACTTCCTATCTTGCTTCAATCTTGACTCAGTCTGGACTTGTGGATAATGTCCCTCTCAATAGCTCCTTCAATTTCCTGGACTTGTCATTTTAATTCACATCCCTTTGCCACTCTTCAGACCTGGATCAATTATCTCTGCACCTTCAAGGAGCTCCCAGCTCCTGCTGCTACTGTGCCTGCTATTGCAGCCACTGGAAAAATCCTGGTGACAGGGTGCTCAGAGGCTTCATTTCCACATTAATGAGCTCCAGGTTCAGCTAGGCTCTCCATTCTACTTTGCAACCTCTTTACTTGTCCTAGTCATCTCCTTGCACTGTGGTGTATGGAAGAGCAGGGCACTTGAGGTTTCACAAATGAAAAGCCCTTTCCTTTTATGATGGCACAGTGATAATTTGCCAGGCCTGATTCAAGGGCTGTGCTACTCAATTAGATGCCCCTTCACACATGCATAATTTTGCATCCTTTCTTCTACCTTAGCTGTATGTGAAATAATATTTTTGAGATATTAACCCATATTCTTGTTGCTTTTCTGGGTATATCACTCTTCTGCCTTCCTGTTATTCAAGCAGATATATGTGCTTCAGTGAAGGTTTGTAGTAAGATTTCTTGGTTTTTGTGTTTTTATAAAAACCTGAGCCTATTATTCTAGGAGCCTCTGAAGCAAGCAAAAATAACAAGGAGAAGGATTTTCCCCAGATTAGAGAAAAACACTCTCCAATCCCAGTGGTGAGAGGAGACAAGGAGAGGAAATGATGACAGCCAAGAGTCCAGAGAGGAAGTGAATGCAGATTGTGTCAAGGTGGATTAGGGCCTCGACAACCTTACAGAGTGTCTGTGCCTAAACCTACAGAGGAAATAGTTGAGAGGTTTTGGAGTAGAAGGGGCCACCAGACAAGAGTGAGGGACTTTCAACAGCCACCTCCAAGGGCCAATGACCCAGATCTGTGTGACTTATTACTTTAGGACTAAATGTCCACCCCCCCCAATATCTTTGCTCCCCTCCCCTTTTTGCACTGGAGCTTTTTCTCTCTTAAATAACATTTTAAAATCAACAGCAATAGTCATACAAAGAAGCAGCTTTCCAAGCAAATTTCTAATGGACCTTGGTAGAGCTTGAAGGGAAAGCAGTTTGGTAGGAGCCTGGACATCAACAAGCACAGCTTTCTCCAAAGAACTTTCCCTTTTGTCTGTTTAATGTGAATATTGTTGTAACATTCCCTTTAAATGGAAGATTCAGATTAAAATTTTGTATAGTTGTTCTGTGAGATATATCTATATGGGTATGATACTAATTTGTTTTGGTTGTTGTTTTGTTTGTTTTGCTTGTACAATGTTGGGACCAGTTCTGAAAGAAATTCCCAATGTTTTCAAAGCAATGACAACAAAAGTGCATGACTTCTTTCAAAGGGAACTATTTTGAAGGTCAGTACTTGTTTGCATTTTAAGTTCTCATGTTTGCTAAAGAACAAAGTCAGTCTCTTGGCTGCAGGGTCACATGTCACATTTTCACTGTCAATACAGTTCCAATAAAACAGGATTAATACATCTGTTCCTTAAAATGCAAGGGCAGAACTGTGACTAAGTAATATTTCAGTTGGGCCAACTAGAATATTCTTTGCTGGTTGGATTTATTATTTCCACTGCAATAATCATTTCCATTTCACAATTAAATGACACTTCAACCTCTAACAGGACAGGAAATGGCTTTCTTATTCCAGGGTTCAAGGAAGAGTGCTTGAGAATGAACAATAGTTTTCTTCATCGTCTTTCACTTACCTAATCCAATGCTAACATACTGGGTATTTCTTCCTTCCTTCCTGAGACTTTTCAGGACTTTACTCAGGGGAACTCTCTGGGCTCTGGGCTGTAGAAGGTGTCCCCTAGACAGAAGAATAATTGCTGGAGAAGAAACAGTTTCTATCCAGATAGTGGATCTGCACCCTTCCTTCTCATGTACACAACAGTCTGAGAGCATCTGGTTTTGGTTTGCTGTTAAGGGGTGGATTCAGCACATACAGCAGGTAGCTGCTGCATCTTGGATGATTTCAAAGACTTCTTTTACTTTATGAAACCCTTGGTACTGACTCTTCTGGTAAAGAGGAGAGTCAGGAAGCTTCTAGGAAGGAGGTAGAAGATTCCATTTAGAATGCTCTGCTGATCATTAGTGGAAAGAACAAATCAGAAGTGATCATAGGACACTTCTATGTAATCTAGGAGGGCAGTTTGTGTCCCTTAGTGCAAAATTCATGTGTTTTAATGAAGAGTTGTGTCATCTCTGGTCTCTGTTGCTCTCTCTCTTTTCTTGACAAATTAGAGTCTCTAGACATCTATTTGTTGTGCAGGATTTTATTTTCTAAATGGTTTGGAAATTTAATTGATTTCCAAATTAAATGGATAGCACTTCTTTTAGTCTTCTTTGGATGAAACTTGAACGTTAATAAAAAGTATATGGGAATTGTTTCAGCTCAGTGATTTCAGTGACTCTGTTAAGTATGAAATTCTAAAAGGACTAAATATTTTATATCTATCTATCTATCTGTCGAGAGCAAGAGAGAGAGAGAGAGCAAGAGAGAGAGGTCTCACTCTGTTGCACAGACTGGAGTATAGTGGTGCCATCATGGCTCACTGCAGCCTCGACCTCCTGGGCTGAAGCCATCTTCCCACCTCAGCCTCCTGGGTAGCTGGGCCTGCAGGAGTGCACCACCATGTTTGACTAATTTTTTAGTTGTTTGTAGAGACAGGGTTTTGCCATGTTGTCCAGCCTGGTCTTGAATTCCTGGGCTCAGACACTCTGCCCCTTTAGACTCCCAAAGTGTTGGGATTACAGGCATGAGCCACCATGCCCAGCTGGACTAAATATTTAACACACTTAGACTGAATATTAAAAACTCATTGCAGTCTTTACATTTCTATCTTGGGTAGAAGTAACACAGAAGTTACAAGTAAGTAAAAGATCAATTAGAAGTTGTGAGTAAATATTTTCAGCTCACCAATGTGATGCTGCTACTAATAAATATAAAATATTTCTTTTACAAACACACATCCTTATTTCAGAAAACAGTTGTACTGTATAGCGTATTTCATGATTTTCCCCTTTCAATATAAAATAAATTAGTTTTAAAGTTAATTAGTATTATAAAAATAAACTGTGGCTCAAAACATATCTTCAGTCTTTCAAAAAGTATACTATGACTCCAGTCAAGACTATAGAGTGGTGTTTACTTTGGCAGCACATATACTAAAATTGGAGTGATGCAGAGAAGATTAGCATGACCCCTGTGCAGGAATGACATGCAAATTTATGAAGCATTCCATATTTTATTTTTAAAAAAGAATATAGAGTGTATCATTCATTCACATTTCTATCATTCTTCAAAGAGCCACAAAGGAGAACAAATGACTTAAACATTTTAGTATCAAATATCCCTTTTAAGAAGAAATCCTTCCTCTGTGTAACCAAAACCACTCAGAAAAAATTATCTCAACTTCTTTAAGTTATGTTAGTATGTTTTACTTACTTCCATCCTTTAATTACCTCAGTGGATAAAGACAGGAAGAAAGGAATAAAGAAAGGAACTTTTTTCTTAATAAACACAATGATGTCATAAAAGGCCTTACCATTGTCCTTGTTCTAAAAGAAAACAGACATAAACTTCTAACCTCATAAAACAAATCATGCATGAACACTAAAGGTCATTCTTTCCATCACTGCTTATTTCTCATTATTCAAAATGGTAATTTTTTCAGTTATACAATCACTGGAGTTGCTTAAGAAAATGGGCTAAAATTTACTTATCAAAATGTGCATGAAATCATACAATCTTCCCCCTCTGTCACTCATTTATGGCTACCCCATTTAGTAAATAAAGATATAAAACACCAGTTAAATTTAAATTTCAAGTGAAAATCAAATAATTTTTTAGCATATGTCTCATGGAATATTTGGCACTCTGTAGTTTATCGGGCAATTTTATCAGCTACCAGATTTTCTTCCTTCTTTTATTGAAGTTTCTTTCATTTCCATAACCACTCATCTAATTCCAGCATCCCACAGCTTCGTCCTTATATCAGGCCTTATTCATTTCATGCTTGTCCCACAATAACTTTCAGATTGTTTCCCTGTCTCCAGTCTCTGTCCTCTGCATGTCCTTGCCAGAATAGTTTTTTTTCATACCACTCTCCAGATTAAAACTCTAACAGTTTATTAAAAAACAGATAATTCCTGTTATTTAAACTATTCAAGAACATAAAGAAATTTATAAAGCTTCCAGATTCCCTTCTATAAAGTTAGCAATAACTACAGAAGAAGTTATAAATATGGTTTCCCAATAAATCTTCCAAAATTAGACACTTGGCTTTCTTAGAAATAACAATGCAAATATCTCAAATAAAAATATTAGCAAATAGTATCCAATATTACATTAAAAACAATTATTCTTGTTGGGTTTATTTCAGGGACATAAAAGTGGTGATATTAAGAAATCTATTGCTATAATTAATAAAAAATAGTTAAAGGAGGAAAACCTTTAGATCATTCTTATAAATGCAGAAAATGAATGTGCCAATATTTATCACCTAATTCTAATGCTTTTTAAAACCTTTATAAAATTGATAAATATATCTCAAGTCCGAAGCTAGAATGATTTATGGGGATATACTGTAGACGCATTTTCAGCAAAATCAGGAACAAGGTAATAATGCTATTGCCACTATGTTTTAAAGTAGTTCTGGAAGTAATAGCTAGATGCAATTAAATGTGAGAAAGAAACAAGAGTTGTAAGTACTGAAAAGAAGGAAGCAAATTTTATCTTTATTTGTAGATGATATGATTTAATATCTGGAAAGATCCAAGAAAAAGAACTGGAAAGCCACTAGACACAGCAAATGAGTTCAGTAAGTGGCCAGCTCTAGGATTAATATATAAAATAGCTTTCCTGTGACTAAAAACCAGCTAGAAGAGCAAGGAAGGTTTGCTTTACTATCGCATTTCCTAAGGAGCTAAGTCTCTGTTGTCCAAATATGTGAAAAGCAATCATTTTCTTGAGGGTTAAGAAGCAATAATGTATCTTGATGAACTGACATCCATCTGAAGCTCAATAAAAGTTATTTCCTTCCTTTTGGAAGCTCTGACTTCACCTACCACTCTCCTAAATTGGAGTTCAAGTCTGAGCTAAGGCCCCAGTATGACCTGCAGTAGGCGTTTCTTGATGCCTGTGAATGAATGAACTGGTACAAGCATGGCTGGGGTTGGAACTTCTTAGATTTGGACCTCCTTAACAACTTACTGACAGCAATCCCTGAAAGTGGAGTGGCTGTCTCCAAGCGCAGACCATAAACAGTGAAAGGATCCGCCCAGAACAGTGATCTCAATCCTCTAACTTCTGATTCTGGTTAGTGATCTTTAAATGTTTGTCACCTTACTATTACTCCTCTTGTGACTTCCTTTCTTATATTATTTCACCCCCCGACACACATACACACTGATCAAGTTATGGATGGCTGAAGGCATAACAGCTGGTCTCCACTCTTCTTAGCCATATGTCCTGGAAGTTTCCAATTAAAGAGAAACTGAGACTGTTTATGCAGAGTTTTTTCTGCTATATGAAAAGGTCCCTGGATTATAAGTGACTACTGTGGAATTAATTTCTTCTTCTTTATACGTAGTTGCACCTACTAAACTGCCTTGGTATCCTATTGCCTTGTCATTGGGTTGAGTAACTGAGGCTCTAAGAAAATGGGAACCAGAATAGATCTAAATACTCAAGTTGAAAGTTGTAGGTAAAAAGAAAAGCAAAAGCAAGTCCAGGAGCATATCAGCGAGGCTTTCTCTGAAGCAGGGGGGAAAGGTAAGGGAGCCGAAGATGGAGAAGCAAAACAAGTCCTCCTGGATGGAGAGGAAACTGTTAAGGACATGGCTGGATTCTGCTATCCGGAGCTGGGAACCAGGAATCCTTCTGAGGTTTGTGAAGATTTTTTGTCCTCATGGGATAGGACTAGCAGAGGGCATGGCACTTAGACAAAGCCCAGTGCCTTTGCCCCTCAGTATCTGTGGAGAATTGATTTCAGGGCACCCTCACCCTATTCCTCCATTCCCTCCCCTGTGGATACCAAAATCTATGGATGCTCAGGTCTCCAATATAAAATGGTGTGCAAAAAGATAAATACCACACGTTCTCACTTATAAGTGGGAATTAAATAATGTGTACACACGGATATAGCATGTGATAATAGACAATGAAAACTCAGAAAGATGGGAAGTAGAGGGAGGTAGATGATGAGAAATTACTTAATGGGTACTATGTACGTTATTCTGCTGATGTGTACATTAAAAGCCAAGACTTCACCATTATGCAATATAGCTATGTAACAAAACTACATTCATACTCCACAGATACATACAAATTTAAAAATTTAATAAAAAAGTAAAATGGTGTAGCATTTGCATATAACCTAGGCTCATTCTCTTATATAGTTTAAATTATCTCTAGATTATTTGTAATACCTAATATAATGCAAATGCTATGTAAATAGTTACACTGTATTGGTTTTTAATTTGTATTATTTTTATTGTTGTATTGTTATTTTTTATTGCTTTTGTTCCTGAATATATTCAATCCTCAGTTGGTTGAATCCATAGACACAGAAGTGGTGGATATGGAGGGCTGACTGTATTATCTTTTTCTAGAATTTCTGTCCTTATCCTTTTCCTTCCCAATTTGCTACCCTGAGTTCAGTCCTAATTTAGAGCCCTGGTGGGACTGGCTGCTAGCAGGGATCATGGTCCTACTTTCTTATGTGAAGGATGACTGTGTTTTCAAACACTTGCTGAAACTCTGCAGAAATGTCCAGATTGTTCTTTATCTACAGACACACAGACAGTAAAAGACACTGCAGATTGCTATTGGCTCCAATGTCATTCCTGACTCAGGGCCCTGGTGTTCCACTGTTTCCTACTGCATGATTTTGCTCTTAGGGGATTCCATGACACCCATTTCTATTTACATTATTCCTCTGTCACAAATCAACATAGAGTCAGAAATTATAACAGTATGAAGGGATGGGAAAAAAGAATGGGAGAGGCTGAGGCAGCTCATCCCTGAAGACGTAACTAGACAGATAGGTAGAACAAGATTGGTATCCTTTTCTGCAAGGATACCAATTTAAAAGCTATCTACACAAAAAAGTACTTTCATAATACCCAAATCATGGGAGCACTCACAATACCTGGTTTTTACTTTGCATCACTGAAAGAGGCACAGAAAAGGGTAGGAAAGATAGTTTTGAATTACAGACACCATACTTCCCTCATCCCATGGCAGCAGCTGTGTGGCACAGAGAGAGAATCCATGCATCTGGGAGAGGGAGAGCACAGGAATTGTGACACATTGTGTTGAATTCAGTGCTGCACTGTCACAGCAGAAAGCAAAACCACACTGAACTCAACTGATGTCCACCTAGGAGGGAGCATTTAAACCAGCCTAGCCAGAGGGGAATTGCCCTTTCCAGTGGTTGGAACTTGAGTTCTGGCAAGCCCTGTCACTGCAGGCTAAAGTGTTTTGGAGCCCTAAGTGAAGTTGAAAGGCAGTCTATGCCACAATGACTGCTACTCCTAGGCAAGTCATAGTGCTGAACTGGGCTCAGAGCCAGAAGACTTGGGGGACATGTGACCTGCTGAGACATCAGCCAGAGCAACTAAGGGAGTACTTGTGCCACCCTTCCCACAACCCCAGGCTGCACAGCTCACAACTCCAAAAAAGACCCCTTCATTCTACTTCAGGAAGGGAGAGGAAAGAGTAAAGAGGACTTTGTCTTGCTACTTGGATACCATCTCAGCCACAGCAGGATAGGGTACCAGGCAGAGTCATGAGGCCCTAGGTCCCAGATGACATTTTTAGACACAGCCTGGGCCAGAAGGGAACCTGCTGCCTTGAAGGGAAGTATCCTGTCCTGGCAAGACCCATTAACCACTGTTTGAAGAGCCCTTGGGCTCTGAATAACCAGCAGCAATACCCAGAGAGTATGCTATGGGCCTTATGTGAGCCTCTGAGACTTCCTGGCTTCAGGTGAGACTCAGCATATTACCAGCTGTGGTGGCTTTGGGGAAAGACACGTTCTTCTTGAGAAAAGTAGAGGAAAAAGTAAAGGGGACTTTCCATTGCACCTTAGGTCCAAGCTCGACCACAGCGGGAGGTGGCGCACCAAGCAGGTGCTTGGGGTCCCCAAATCCAGGCCTTGGCTCTTTGACACCATTTCTGGACTTGCCCCGGGCCAAAGGGGAGCCCACTTCTCTGAAGGGTGAGCTCCAGGCCAGGTGGCATTCACCACAAGATGACTGAAGAGCCTTTGGGCCTTAAGAAAACATTGACAGTTTTCTGACTGTACCCACCATGGGCCTGTAGTGGAGGTGGCCATGGAGTGTGGCTCCTCTGCATGTGGAAAGGAGAGGGAAGAGAGAAAAAGACTGTGTTTTGTGGTTTGAGTGCTAGCTCAGCTACAGTACAATGGAACACCAGGTAGATCTCTAAGATTTTTGACTTCAGTTCCTACTCCTGGATGGTATCTCTGGATCTGCACACAGCCTGGGAGAACTTGACGTCCTAAAGGGAAAGATACAATCCTAGCTGGCTCCACCACCTGCTGATTATATAGCTTTAGGGCCTTAAATGAACATAGTCAGTAGCCAGGTAATGGTTACAGTGGGCCTTGGGCAAGATCCAGTGCTGTGTTGGATTTAGGTCTTACCCAGCCACAGTCCCAATGGTGATGGCCACAAAGGTGCTCATGTCACTTCACCCCCAGCTCCAGGTAGCTTAGAAGAGAGAGAGAGAGAGAGTCCGTTTATTTGGGAAAATGTAAGGGAAGAGAACAAGAGTCTCTGCCTGGACATGGAGAGAATTCTTCTGGATCTTATCCAAAACTATCAAGGCGGTACCTCTAAGATTCTGCATGAACCACAGTGTTCCTAGGATTGGGGTGCCCCCTAAAGCAGATATGGCTCAGACCACAACACCCACATCATTTTAAATTCCTAGAAAACCTTACCAAGAAGGATGGGTACAAACAAGCCCAGACTGGAAAGACTGCAATAAATACCTAACTCTTCAATGCTGGAACATAAAAATTTACAGGCATCAAGACCATCCACAAAAACAGGACCATACCAAATGAACTAAATAAGGCATCAGGGATCAATCCTGGAGAAACAGAGATATTTGACCTTTCAGACAGAGAATTCAAAATAGCTGTTTTGAGGAAATTCAATAAAAGTCAAGATAACACAGAAGGAATTCAGAATTCTATCAGATCAACTTAGCAAACAGATTGAAATACTTAAAAAGCATTAAGCAGGAATTCTAGGGTTGAAAACTGCAACTGACATACTGATGTAGTTTCGATATTTGTCACTAACCAAATCTCATGCTGAATTGTAATCCCCTCTATTGGAGGTGGGATCTAGTGGGAGGCTTTTGGATCATGGGGACGGATCCCTCATGAATGGCTTGGGCCATCCCCTTGGTGATAAGTCAGCTCTCCCTCTGAGTTCACACAAGATCTGTTGGTTTAAAAGTGTGTGGCACCTCCTAGCCCACTCTCTCTCTTGCTCCTGCTTTCACCATGTGAAGTGCTTGCTCCCACTTCAACTTCTGCCATGATTGTAAGCTTGCTTCCTGAGGCCTTCCCAGAAGCATATGCCAGCACCATGCTTCCTATAAAGCCTGGTGAACCATGAGCCAATTAAACCTCTTTTCTTTATAAATTACCCAGAATCAGATATTTTGTTATAGCAATGCAAGAATGATCTAATATGCATCCTGAAGAATGCATCCGAGTATTTTAATGGCAGAATTGATCTAGCATAAGAAAGAATTAGTGAGCTTGAAGACAAGCTATTTGAAAATAAGCAAAGGAGATGAAAGAAAAAAGAATAAAAACAATGAAGCATGCCTACAGAATCTGGAAAATAGCCTCAAAAGGGCAAATCTAAGAGTTAGTGGCCTTAAAGAGGAAGTAGAGAAAGAGAAGTAGAAAGTTTATTCAAAAGGCTAATAATAAATAATTTCCCAAACCTAGAGAAAGATATCAATATCCAAGTATAAGTAGGTTATAGATCACCAAGCAGGTCTAGCTCAAAGAAGACTACCTCATGGCATTTAGTAATCAAATTCCCAAAGGTCAAGAATAAAGAAAAGATCCTAAAAACAGCAAGAGACAAGAAAAAACAGGTCTGGTGTTGTGGCTCATGCCTGTAATTCCAGCACACTGGGAGGTCAAGGTGGGCAGATCACCTGAGGTAAAGAGTTTGAGACCAGCCTGGCCAATGTGGTCAAATCCTGTCTCTACTAAAAATACAAAAATTAGCTGGGCATGGTGGTAGGTGCCTGTAATCCCAGCTACGTGGGAGGCTGAGGCAGAATTGCTTGAGCCTTAGAGGTGGAGGTTGCAGTGAGCTGAGATTGCACCATTGCACTCCAGCCTGGGCAGCAAGAGTGAGAGTCCATCTCAGAAAAAAAAAGAGAGAGAAAAAAAGGAAAGAAACAACATACAATGGAGCTCCAATACATCTGGCAGCAGACTTTTCAGTGGAAACTGAACAGGCCAGGAGAGAGTGGCATGACATATTTAGTGCTGAAGGAAACACCCTAGAATAGTATATCCGGTGAAAATATCCTTCAAACATAAAGAAGAAATAAAGACTTTCCCAGACTAAAAAAAAAAGAAAAAAAAATGCGGAAGGATTTCATCAATACCAGACTCGTCTTACAAGAAATACTAAAAAGAGTTCTTCAATCTGAAAGAAAAGGATGTTAATGGGCAATAACAAATCATTTGAAGGTACAAACCTCACTGGTAATAGCAAGTACACAGGAAAACACAGAATACTATAATAATGGAGCATCTTCTTTGACCACAATGGAATAAAACTAGAAGTTAATAAAAGGAAGAATTTTGGAAACTATACAAACACATGAAAATTAAACAATATTCTTCTGAATGACTAGTGAGTCAATGGAGAAACTGAAATTGAAAAAACTTCTTGAAACAAATGATAATGGCAACACAACATACCATAACCTCTGGGATAGAGCAAAAGCAGTATCAAGAGGAAATTTTATAGCTCTAAGTGCCTAAATCAAAAAAGAAGAAAAACTTCAAATAAACAACCTAAAGATGAATTTTAAAGAACTAGAAAAGAAAGAGCAAACCAAACCCAAAATTAGTAGAAAAAAAGAAATAATAAACATCAGAGCAAAAATAAATGAATTTGAAATGAAGAAAACAACACAAAACATCAATGAAACAAAAGTTTTCATTTAACTTTTGAAAAGTTAAAATTGACAAACCTTTAGCCAAATTGGCTAAGAAGAAAAGAGAAAATTCAGATAAAGTCAGAGATGAAAAAGGAGACATTACAACTCATACTGTAAAAATTCAAAAGATCATTAGTGCCTACTATGAACAACAACATGCCAATAAATTGGAAAATCTAGAAGAAATGGACAAATTGCTAGACATACACAATCTACCAAGATTGAAAGAGAAAGAAATTCAAAACTTGAGCAGACCAATTTTAGCAAGTAATGAGATGGAAGCCACAATAAAAAAATCTCATAGTAAAGAAAGCCTGGGACCCAATGACTTCACAGTGAATTTCTACCAAACATTTAAAAAAGAACTAATACCAATCCTATTCAAACTATTCCAAAAAATAGAAAAGGAGGGAATACCTTCAAACTCATTCTACGAGGCCAGTATTACGGTGATACCAAAAGCAAAGACACATCAAAAAAAGAGAAAACTTCAGGCCAATATCTCTGATGAATAGCAATGCCAAAAAATCATCAACAAAATACTAGCAAACTAAATTTAACAATGCATTAGAAATATCATTCATTGTAACCAAGTAGGATCTACCCCTGAGATGCAAGGATGATTAAACATATGTGAATCAATCAATGTGATACATCATATCCTCAGGATGAAGGATAAAATCATATGATCATTTCTATTGATGATGAAAAAGCATTTGATAAATTTCAACATCCCTTCCTGAATGAAAAAACCCAAAAAACTGGGGCTAGAAGGAACATACCTCAACATAATAAAAGCCATATACAACAGACCCACAGCTAGTACCATACTGAATGGGAAAAAATTGAAAGCCTTTACTCTGAGATCTGTAACAAGGCAAGGATGCCCATTTTCTCCACTGTTATTCAACATAGTACAGAAAGTCCTTGCTAGAGCATCAGACAAGAGAAAGAAATAAAGGTCATCCAAACTGGAAAATAAATCAAATTATTCTTGTTTGCAGATGATATGATCTTATATTTAGGAAAACCTAAAGGTTCCACCAAAAAACTATTAGAACTGATAAACAGATTCAGTGAAGTTGCAGGATACAAAATCAACATATGAAAATAAGTAGCATTTCTATATGCCAATAGCAAATAACCTGCAAAAGAAATAAAATTAATCCCATTTACAATAGCCACACATACAATTAAATACCTAGGAATTAATGTAACTAAAGAAGTGAAAAATCTCTACAAGAAAAACTATAAAACACTGATGAAAGAAATTGAAGAAGACACAAAAAATGAAAGATATTCCATATTCATAGATTGGAAGAGTCAATATTGAAAAAAAATCCTAAATTTTATATAGAACCACAAAAGAATCCACATAGCCAAAACTTTCCTAAGCAAAAAGAACAAAGCTGGAGGGATCACATTACCTGCCTTCAAACTATACTGCAGAGCTATAGTAACAAAAACAACACAGTACTGGCATTAAAAGATACACATAGACCAATGGAACAGAATAGAGAACCCAGAAACGAATCCATACACCTACATTGAACTCATTTTTGGCAAAAAAATGCCAAGAACATACACTGGGGGAAAACACGGTCTCTTCAATAAATAGTACTGGGAAAACTGGATATTCACATGCAGAAGAATGAAACTAGACCTCTGTCTCTTGCTATATAAAAAATCAAATCAAAATGGATTGAAGACTTAAATCTAGACCTCAAAATATGAAACTACTACAAGAAAGCAGAGAAACTCTCCAGGACATTAGTCTGGGCAAAAAAAAATCTTGAGTAATACCCCACAAGCACAGGCAACCAAAGCAAAAATGAACAAATGGGATCACATCAAGTTAAAAAGCTTCTATACAGCAAAGGAACCAGCCAACAAATTAATGAGACAACCCACAGAAGGGGAGAAAATATTTGCAAACTAACCATCTGACAAAAGATTAATAACCAGAATACATGAGGAACTCAACTCTGTGAGAAAAAAATCTAGTAATCTGATCAAAAAATGGGAAAAAGACTTAAATAGACATTTCTCAAAAGAAGACATACAAATGGCAAACAGGCATATAAAAAGGTGATGAACATCAGTGATCATCAGAAAAATGCAAATCAAAACTACAATGAGATAATGTCATACCCCAGTTAAATGGCTAAATGGCTTAGATCCAAAAGACAGGCAATAACAAATGCTGGCAAGTATGTGGAGGAAAGGGAATCCTCATACACTGCTGGTGGGGATGTAAATTAGTATAACCCATATGGAGAATAGTTTGGAGATTCCTCAAAAATCTAAAAATAGAGCCCCCATATGATCCAGTAATCCCATTGTGGGGTATATATCCCAAAGAAAGGAAATTAGTACATTGAAGAGATATCTGCACTCCTATGTTTGTTGCAGCACTCTTTATGATAGCTAACATTTTGGAATCAAACTAAGTGTCCAACAACAGATGAATGGATAAAGAAAATGTGGTACATATACACAATGGAGTACAATTCAGCCATAAAAATTAATGAGATCCTGTCATTTGCAACAATATGGTTGGAACTAGAAATCATTATGTTAAGCAAAATAAACCAGGCACAGACAGACATGGCTGGGCTCAGTGACTAAACCACTCATTTTTTAACAATCCAACTAACTGATGCCAGGCACGGTGGCTCATGCTTGTAATCCCAACACTTTGGGAGGCCAAGACAGGCAGATCACTTGAGGTCAGGAGTTTGAGAACAGCCTGGCCAAAATGATGAAACCTCGTATCTACTAAAAAATACAAAAAAAAAAAATTAGCCAGACATGGGGGAGGGTACCCATAATCCCAGCTACTTAGGAGGCCGAGACAGGAGAATCACTTGAACCCTGAAGGCAGAGGTTGCAGTGAGCTGAGATTGTGCCACTGTGCTCCAGCCTGGGCAACAAAGCAAGACTCTGTTTCAAAAAAAAAAAATCACATTTTCTCCTATTCTGTTCTCATTTATTTGTGGGATCTAAAAATCAAAAGAATTGAACTCATGGACATAGAGGGTAGAAGGATGGTTACCAGAGGCTGGGAAAGGTAGTTGGGAACTGACAAGGAAGTGCTGATGCTTAATGGAGAAAGAATGAATAAGATCTACTATTTGATAGCATAACAGGGTGACTATACTCGATAATAACTTGTTTTTACATTTTAAAATAACTGAAAGAGTATAATAGGATTGTTTGTAACTCAAAGGATAAATGCTTGAGGGAATGGATACCTCATTCTCCATGATGTGTTTATTTCACATTGCATCCCTGTATCAAAACATCTCATGTACCCTGTAAATATATATACCTACTATGAACTCACAAAAATTAAAACTAAAATTATATAAAAATAAAAGTCAGGCAATAACAAATACTGGCGAGAATGTGGAGAAAAGGAGACCCTTGTATGTTGTTGGTGGGAATGTAAATTAGTACAACCACTCTGGAGAACCATTTGAAGATTCCTCAAAAAACTAAAATAAGGGGGCGGATCCAAGATGGCCAAATAGGAACAGCTCTGGAGTGCAAGTCCCAGTGAGAACAACACAGAGGGTGAGTGATCACTGGATTTCCAAACGAGTTATTACTGCACACAGACCAGGAGATTCCTGGGATGAAAAGCACCACGAGTTTCCGCGTGGCTGTTTCTGTTGGCACAGCAGGTCTCCACACAAAAACTCTCATAAATCTGGGTGGCCGTTTCAACTGGCAACTGGAATGCCTGGGAGACAGAGCCGCCCATTCAACTGAAAAAAAAGGGGGCTGAAACAGGGAAACAAGTGATCTGGCTCAGTGGGTCTCAACTCTACAAAGACCAGCAATCTGAAACACTCTGGACTGAGAGTTTCACAGGAAGTGCAGCTGGACCTGGGACGGTCCAGCTCTGTGGAGGGAAGGGTGTCTGCCATTACTGAGGCAATACACCACTACTGAGGCAGTCTGCCATTACTGAGGCAGTCCACTATTACAGAGGCTGTCCGCCATTACTGAGGCAGACTGCCATTACAGAGGCAGTTCTAACTATACCTCTATAAACAAAACTGTAAGGAAGTTCACACAGCAGTGGGGCAGAGCCCACAGCAGCTCAGCAATGCCTCTGCTGAAAGACTGTGACTAGGCAACCTCCTAGCTGGGCAGGGCATCTCTGAAAAAAAGGCAGCAGCACGTCAGGAACTTATAAATAAAGCCCCACCTTCAGAGGACAGAGCACCTGGGAAAAAAAGGTGGTTATGAGTTCTGCTTCGGCAGACTTAAATGTACCTGCCCAGCAGCTCTGAACAGAACAGAGGAGCTCACAGCTCAGCACTTGAGCTCCTGTAAGGGTCAGACAGTCTCCTCAAGCAGCTCCCTGACACCTGTATATCCAAAGAGACACCACATAAAGGAGAGCTCAGGCTGACATCTGGCGGATATCCTTCTGGGACGAAGATAACAGAAGAAACTGGCAGAAACCCTTAGTGTTCTGCAGCTGCTGCAGGTGATCATCAGGCAAGCAGGATCTGGAGTGGACCTCCAGCAGTCCTACAGCAGAGGGGCCTGACTGTTAGAAGGAAAATCAAAAAACAGAAAGAAATAACTTCATCATCACCAAAAAGGACATCCACTCAGAGACCCCATCCAAAAGTCACCAACTACAAAGACCGTAGGTAGATAATTCCATAAAGATGGGAAGAAACAAGCACAAAAAGGATGAAAACACTCAAAACAAGAATGCCTCTCTTCTTCCAAGGGATCACAATTCCTCACCAGCAAGGGAACAAAGCTGGATGGAGAATGAGTCTGATGAATTGACAGAAACAGGCTTCAGAAGGTGGGTAATAACAAACTTCTCTGAGCTAAAAGAACATGTTCTAACCCAGTGCAAAGAAACTAAGAACACTGAAAAAAGGTTAGACAAAATGCTAAGGAGAATAAACAGCTTAGAGAATATAAATGACTTGATGGAACTGAAAAACACAACATGAGAACTTTGCAAAGCATACACAAGTTTCAATAGCCAAATTGACCACGCAGATGAAAGGATATCAGAGACTTATTTTTTATTTTTTGCTTTTGAGTTAAGTTCCTTATATATTGATATTAACCTATTGTCAGACCTATGTA
>CAUYLG010013341.1:0-17604 GCA_963573385.1 Cacajao melanocephalus | reverse complement strand
AGATTGGCCATAACCATCAATAGAATAGATGCGATAGCATGGGGAGAAATGTCAGTTATAGGTGAAGTGGAGGAAAGCAGCAAATCACACTGCCACGTGTGTACCTATGCAACAATCTTGCATGTTCTTCACATGTACCCCGAAACCTAAAATGCAATAAATAAATTTAAAAAAAAAAAGAAAGAAAAAGAAAAAAAATAGATGCCAATCAATTTTGATGATTCTCAACTCACTCTGGGAAACAAAAACAAGAGTATATCGAAGGTATGGATACGTTATATGTATTAGAATATGACGTAAGAGACTACAATGAGATCCTAAGTTTTTACACTTAAAAATCTGTTTGCTGTTGTTTTAGTATTAAAAGCTAACTAAAGGTTTGGGAAAGATGAAATTATAAGATACAAAACCACAGAATAACCACCAGTGGAACTCTGATTGGTTTAAATAGACATGGTAGCCACACACATGACTTACGGCTGTCAATCATCTAGTGAAGACCAGAAAATGTGGTTTTTGTGATCTTTTCCTCAATTTATCCTCTCAACTCTTCCTCAGAAAGCAGCAGAACCATCTACCTAAAGGGATTTTCAAGTCAACATATGGGACTAAACAAAAAACTCTTTATACTCAGCATTTGGGAAGAGATTTAGTTAATATGTAGACAAGAAAGAGGGGAAACGTGAAGGGTTCTTGGTGATATATATGGAAAAACAAGGACACAAAGTCGTATGTGAGGCAATGGTTTTTAATTGCTTTCTAATGGCTGAACATTCATCTTCTTTGTTCTATATTAAAGCCAGGTGGAAAATAAAACCTGCCTACATTAATTCTTTCACCTTCCCTAATCCCTAATTGCCATTTAACCATGGGAAGCCGTAACTACCAAAAAAGGGGGCAGAGAAAGCAGAAGATACATGGTTTTATTTTTTATGTAATGTGTGCTAAAATATACTACATCATAAATAGAAAAAAGAAAACTAAAGCTATTATGTGAAATGCTAGAATGAGCAGAGATTGATTATAAATAATTTTAATTCATTTATTCAAATACAAGTTCTTAGGCTCTAAATTGAGCTTCTTTTCAGTAGGAAGCACTCTCCTGGCTCCCAAAGAGAGGTATTGTATTGAATGAAGGCACTGGGGATTAAGTCTCACACAACTGTACAGTCTTAGCAAGGGGCTGGTTTTCAAATAAGAGTACTGTGGCAAATGGATTTTCTAGAGCTTCCTACATTTTATTCCTACTAAATAGTGTTTTAGTACAGGACTCCAAGGCTTTATTTGACTTACGTAAATAATTTACCAATTCCTACCTACTTGAGAGAAAGTACTCTTCAGTGAATTTAAAGGACTTGATTACTCTTCATCTACTTTCTGAAATTTGAAGGAATGAGGTAAAAATCACTTAACCACCAGCCCTGGATGGGGTTACTAAAATAACCTTCCACACAGTTCTTACTACCTCAGGCAGTATATAAAATAAATTTATGTGTTGAGGAAAAGCAGCATAATCGTTGGTAATTCTGGGATCATCCTGGAAGGAAATCATTATAATACATGCATGACATAGTAGAATATGACCTCCTATTGAAAAACATCATCTGATTTCTTTATTAGAGATCAAAATAAATAAGAAAGACTCCATTTCTCTTCCTTTCTGTGAGTAACTTCTAAATGGAAAAATGGTGATCTATTTTTGTGCTGGTCATATTTGTTTTCTTTGAATCTTAGAAATAAAATGAGAGCTCAATTAAGCCAAGAAACATGTAAAGTGTTGAAAAGTTATGAAGTTCTCCCATTTTTTACTGTTTAAAAAAAGCTATATCAAAAACTCTACCTTCTACCTTATTTTTTCTACAAGAGTCAAAACAAATTGTGAAGGAATGTTCATTGATACCTTACGTACTTGCTCCCTCAAAGGGAACCTCTTGAAAATAACATACTGTAATTATCTAAATCTTGGGTGCACAGAACTGTTAGGCATTTGTTTCTCTCCTCCCCAGCTCAACTACTCTCAACATTGTCTCTATTTCTCTCTTGAAGCTCATATAAATTGGGGGGAAAACTTCTTCAGATTTTCCCAGATGTTTACTGAAAAAGTTCTTTTCCAGAAACTATTATGAACCTTTCACTTTGTTTTTAGGTGCATTTATCTGTTGTTCACACACATGTTTTCTTTCATTAAATCGCTAATAATCCCATCCTGGGCCGCTCAAAGTTAGCTGCCCTACTCTATTAATCTCTATAAAATTGCTCCCACATGTGTCCAGTTTTCACGCAGGGTAAAAATAGAAGTCTGTACACTGTTTCATCTTCACATTTACTGCTTCATTTCTTGGTTATCCACCAGATTTTTTATGTTCTATAGCTTGTCCCCTGGAAATATGTTAGAAATATGTCCATATGTGTGATAATCCCTCATATATCCAAAAGACTAAGCCAGCTCCCTTCTTTTAAAATGCAGAAAAGTTTAAAATCATGTTTTTAAGATAGTTTGAGTAGAAAATAGAATTTTATAAGTTTACCTCTTTTGTATTCACCTTGAAATAACTAGTAGTAAGTAAATTCCAAATTCCTAAATCTGTTCTTAATGAGTTTTTAAACCACAGAGTTTTTGGTGTGATGGGGTACCGTATGCCAAAAGTCATCAATTGTAAAAAAAAAAAAAAAAAAAAAAAAAAAAATCACCAAAGAAAAGCAAAATCAAGTACTTTATATTTTGCAAATAGCTCTTCTCTAAGTAAAGAACAGGGAACAGGCTCTCCCTGAGTCCACGTGTCCTTGAGACAGCAGGGGGTTGGGGGGGGTGGGGAGGGATAACATGGGGAGAAATACCAGATACAGTATGCACCTAAAGTAAAATAAATAAATTTTTTTAAAAAAGGAAGAAAAGAACAGGACCTACAGCTTCTTATTTCAGAAATACTTTGCATGTTAGAAAATGGGGGAAACTAATAGGACAGTTTTTTAGGGCAATAGAATTAACCAGGTCATTGAATTGCTTTACTTCACAGAAATCAATGCTGAGAAAGAGGTGTCCCTTTAAAATTCCTCCTATCCCTTTCTTCAATAGTTTTCATAGAGAAAGAGAACTGAAGCTCTGAGACTTTAATTTGTTCTAATCTCCCTTTACTTTAAGCATATAAAAGTGGAATTATATTAAGTACATTGTTGGGACCATGAAAGAGATCAATTTTAAACACTCTCCAGAGTTAGACTGATCCAGTAAAAATCTTTTAAGTGTTCATACTCTACATCATGCTTTTACTGTGGCATCATTCTCTATTAATTGGAATTTGGCGTAAGGATCATCTTGGATCCCTTTTATTGTCAAATACAAAGGGACATAAGAAGGTGATTTTTCCAAAAGGCCTTTCCACATCACTGTTCTTAGGAGTAGATTTCTAGAAGGCCCCTGGTGCAATGTCAATTTTTAATAATCTCTTGTTTTATGTTTTCCTTTCATCTTCAAGTTTTTTTAAAAAAGGATAAGTCTTTAAGTCAGTGCAAAACAGCAAATCTCTATAAAGAAGACTGTGCAATAGACTTTGGTTGAGTTTGTGATCCACCATTTGCCACTTCTTGTGGTACTAATAACTGATGTGTGTGTGTGTGTGTGTGTGTGTGTGTGTGTGTTATAGAAAAAAATGATTTCTATTTTATTGGGATATGAAGTTTGAGTTCAGAATTACCACCTTTGTAGTTGAGTCAGAGTATCTCCAAAACACCTAAAGGAGTAGTTATTTTCTTATGAAGACACTAAGAGAGATATAAATACTTTTTATAATTTTTTTAATTTCTGTGGATATGAGATATACTTAATCTAAATGTCTAATTTTTTAACAATAAAAAAACCTGACTATATGTCTGCTTTTTCATTTGCAGCCAAAAGATTATTACAACAATTTCATTAATCTTTCTAAAAGACCAACTTACATTTGGTTCCTATTTTATTAGTTTATTTTCTTATTTTCTTTTTCCACTTTCCTTGGTTATTCTTGATGTTCTTTTTTGAACTTTTTGACATGTCAACTTAGCTCATGGATGTTCATACTTTTTGTTACATTTATTCATGGCTACAAACTTCTCCCTAGCATTTCTTTACCTGAATTCCACACATGTGATAAGGGCTTTACTCCCATGGGGTTGTAGGTTATAAATACGTATATTTAGTTAAGACTGTCAGCAGTCTCCTTTCCAAACATACAGAAAAGGCCGGCCGAAAAATAAAGGCAATGCACAGAACAAACTAAAGCCAAGAAATCAGGGGGAGAAAAAAAATCTTGACCCATGATGCCTTCTACTTTCTAGTTATGTAAGAAAAAAAAATTACTGTTTTGGTAAACCTTATTTAACTGGATTTTTGCAATTCAAAATGAAACAATCTTAACAAACCTGAGAAGAACAGCAATGGGGAAACAATTTCCTACTTAATAAATGGTGCTGGGAAAACTGGCTAGCCATATGCAGAAAACTGAAACTGGACCCCTTCCTTACACCTTGCATAGAAATTAACTCAAGATGGATTGAAGACTTAAACATAAGACCAAAAACCATAAAAACCCTAGAAGAAAACCTAAGCAATACCATTCAGGACATAACCATAGGCAAAGACTTCATGACTAAAACACCAAAAGCAATGGCAACAAAAGCCAAAATTGACAAATGAGATCTAATTAAACTAAAGAGCTTTTGCACAGCAAAAGAAACAATCATCAGAGTAAACAGGCAACCTACAGAATGGGAGAAAAATTTTGCAATCTATCCATCTGACAAAGGGCTAATATCCAGAATCTACAAACAACTTAAACAAATTTACAAGAATAAAACAACCCCATTAAAAAGGGGACAAAGAACATGAAAAGACACTCTCAAAAGGAGACATTTAAACAGCCAACAAACATATGAAAAAAAGTTCATCATCACTGGACATTCGAGAAATGCAAATCAAAACCACAATGAGATACCATCTCACGTCATTTAGAATGGTGATCATTAAAAAGTCAGGCAACAACAGATGCTGGAGAAGATGTGGAGAATAGGAATGCTTTTACACTGTTGATGGGAGTGTAAATTAGTTCAACCATTGTGGAAGACAGTGTGGCAATTCTTCAAAGATCTATAACCAGAAATACCATTTGAACCAGCAATCCCATCACTGGGTATATACTCAAAGGGTTATAAATCATTGTATTATAAAGACACATGCACATGTATGTTCATTGCAGCACTATTCACAATAGCAAAGACTTGGAACCAACCCAAATGCCCATCAGTGATAGACTGGATAAAGAAAATATGGTACATGTACATCATGCAATACTATGCAGCCATAAAAAAGAATGAGTTCATGTCCTTTTCAGGGACATCGATGAAGCTGGAAACCATCATTCTCAGTAAAGTAACACAGGAAGAATCTTGACTAATTCTATGTTGATGGCTGATAAACTTCCCTGCACAAACTGTTTCTTGTTTCATAGCATTTGAGAACCAGGTAGCATTTGAGAACCAGGATATACAACCAGTTTCCTGAGGATGCTATTTCTACTGCCAGCCTCCCTGAGTCATGAAGTATCATGACCTATTACTTCCAAGAATTAACTAATTTTAGCACTCTTCTCTAGAAGTCTTATTTTTGTGTGTTTGGTTGGTTTTTTCCAAGCAATTTTTTGGTAATTTAAATGAGCTTCTTCTATGGATGTAAGAAAACAACACTCTATGTCAAGATTTCACTATAAACTTATTGTGGTTATGTGTGCATAGTTACCTAGAACATAAATTACACACTTTTCCTCTAATTTACATTCAGTGATCATAATGACTTCATAAAAATAATTTCAAGCTGATCATAAATTATTTTCTACCATTCAAATAGCATTTTACTTAAAAGAATGATGGACAAATAATGTTTTAGTCAGGTTCCCAACAGGAAACAGATGGAACACTGAAGATAATTCACAGAGTTATCTTAACACTCAAGATAATTACATAGTGACTATTTATAAAGGTATCAACAGAGTGAGGAGAGCCACAAAAGGTGATTCTGTAACCAAGGTTTATTAACATCAAAGGGACAAGAGGAGAAAGCATTTACTACAAAAGAGGAGAGAATTATGCAGAAGAGGTTTCTTTGAAAGGCACCCTTACACAGAGGAAGTCGGGGAAGTAAATTCCTTGACCTTATTCTCCTACTTCTGACAGCTTGCCATGACTTCCTATTGGTCAAACTCAACCAGAAACCAGAGGGCAATAAAGTCTGTTTCCATAATTCATATAGCCAGTTTTGGGAAGCAAATGGGGTGGGTAAAGTGTGAGAGTGAATCTAAAGGAGTAAAGAAGTGGTAAAGAGATAAGAACATAAAAAGGAGTATACCTTCAAGCTTTTCTTATTAATCCTCATCTTATTCAACATCTCACCCTAATATTTTTTTCTTGCTTTGAAATGTTTGCTTATAAAAAAAATTATAGATGACAGTACAGATAGGATTCTGTATTATAGAAAACTCTGAAAACAATGAGTTAAAGAAGTAAGCATTGATCTCTCAGACACCTCCCAAGGTGAGTGGACAGCTTGGGAGAGTGGCTCCACTCCATTCAGTTACCAAGGGACCATTTTCCTTTTATCCTGGTGCTCTATCATGCCCTGGGACATGGTTCTCATCCCATTGTCAAGCATGTCCATGTTCCAGCTACAGAACATGGAAAACGGGTGAGCCCAGAGCAAGTGAGTGAGTGAGGACAAAGTTGCACACATCTTGTGCCCATACATTTCCTGCCAAGAACTTTGTCACATGGCAGTCACAGTAAAAGAGCCTGGTCACGTTTTAGTTGTGTGACCATGTCCCAGGAAGAGGAGAAAAATACATTTTGCAAGGTAGACAACTAGCAGTATGCCTGAAGGGAAAATCCTCAGTTTTCTTTAATTTTAAGAGTTACAAATGTGGATCTTGTAACTCATAGGTTTACTTTAAAGCTCCTTCTTCTTCTTACAGGGGTCCCATCTTTTTTTGAGCTAAAATCTACCTCTGTGAACATATTTAAATATAACCTAATAAGATTATTGTTTAATGATTGGGAATGATTTCTCAGTGTATCTCACTCAAATCATTCATTTTTCAAATGCATGATGGAGGATCCTCTACAGTTTTATCTCTACATTTTTCTAATCTCAACAACTCTGAAGTTTTCTATTCCAAAAGGATATGCCTGATCTTAGTAATTAGTTACTTTTAATGAAAATGAAAACAGTTACAGTAAAACTGTATACACCTACCCAAGATATTGAATAAAACCCTATGATACTGAATAAAGTAAAACATGGACTAGATATAATCATATTGGGACTTAAGGAATCATACAGAGGCAGACTCAGTAAATAGGCAGAAGATTGTCAGAAAAAGAGAGCAAAAGTAACACAATTCCCACAGTAACATGAACTTTAGTCAAATGTGAATTGTGAGTTCTACCTGCAACTCACCAGTACTGCCTGGAACTGTGAAATTCTCAGAGACACTTTTTTACATTTACATAATAGATTTCTCACATTTTAATTTCAATTCCTTAGGAAGATAGTTTATTCTATGTGCCCAGACTGACATTTCTGAATCCCTTTCCTTCTTAAAACAATGCTAGGCAGAAGGAGAAATGTCAACCCAGTAAAATCCTTAACAATGCACCTGTTTTAGATATGTCTAAAGACTCCATGCATCCCTTTGTATATTTGAGAAAGAACTGCATGATCTGAAGAATAAATCATATTTTCTAAATTATTATACAAATACTAGCATTTGACCTAGTCCCTTTAGCATAATTTTTGTATTCTTTCAAGATTTGCTAATTAAATCATTAAAACATGGTTGATGCCATAAATTAAATCACTCTTTTTTCATTTGTGCTTGTACAAATCAATTTCAAATAGAATCAAGAAAGTAAATATAGCAGTCATCGTTTGTCTTGAAAGATATACGGAATACTTGGTGGAGATTTTAATGTGGTTATTAGTATTCAACCTACTATCAAAAAGCCTGTTTTTTAATTATCAGTCTAAGAAGTTCGCATTTTTAACATTTTGCACTTATTTTTGAATTAATAGTTTCATGTAGATCCTACATGTAAATTTAGCAGAATGTCAATACTTTGATATTTATACAGATTTCTAAACTAACCCAGAGGTCACTTTGAATCTTTCTTTCTTATCTTTTATTATTTATTTCTACTTCAGTTATTCTATAACTGTATCACATGTTTCAAAAAATCATATTGTATAATTCAGTCACTGGATTGCTTTTATTTCTATTACCATTATCTATCATTTGACTTGTTGAGTAATTATAATTATCATAAAGTTTTTCTTTCAACTTGTGGGTAAAGATGATGGGCATTAAGTTTGTAACTATCAATATTGTCCAAAATCAATATTTTCACATGAAAAAAAATTATTTCCAAATTCAAACTTAATTTTAGAAATACAAAACATAACTAAACAAACAACAGCTTCATCTAGGGCAGGCCCAGAAATACATTTAGTATACCATGCTCAATCTCTTCAGAGTTCAAAGATCTGCCCTCCTACACTCTGAAAGTGTCTGAACATTCATTTTTGAAGTTATTTTTAAATGAACTCCTCCACTAAATTAAAATTCATATTATCCTACATTAAAAATATTAGGACAGCATGAAGTCATTTGTAGGTCTTTTTTCAAAAAGTTAATCATAAATGCTTAAGAATAAGAATCTTTGAGGAGTCATGTAACCTACATATACACCCACCACCACCAATTTCAGAGACAACTGCATCAAACATACCCCAGCCAGATGGAAATCTAAATCTCATAAGAAACAAATTCTATAATCCACTACTCACTGTCAGGAAATTCTCCTTTATGTTTAAACTACAAAGCTCAGGCTACAGATTAAGCCTGTTTCCTCTAGTTCTATTCCTGGTAGAGGAGAAAAACAGATGGACACAGTCCGTCATATAGTTGAAAACAATAATTAGGTCACTTCTTTCTCCAGCATAAAGCAGAAAAAAGTTCTTTTGGTATTTTTGTATGTATTTTATTTCTTAATCATATAAGTGAAGGCCTTATGTGCAAAAAATCAGCTGGTAGACAATGTTTGTTCTTAGGAGTCTCATCTTCCGGGTATCAGCAACCTCATGTTCTCTCCCTGTTTGTCCCTGTCTGAAATACCTTAGAATCATTGCAGAAGAATATGAGAGAGAAATGAGAGGAACAAGGGCTTGGTCAGACCTAACTGAGCCCAGTGCTTTGTTTTGGCCTCAGAGCTTAATGGATCTGCAGTGAAGCAGCAGACAAGAAGCACCTTGAGATATCAAGTGAAAGAGATGCAAGTTCCTATTAAGGAGTCTGGGCAATGAAGAATCTACATGAGCAATAATGGGAACTGAGGTTGTGCATTCAGCATCTGGGACTCAAGGCAAGGTGTTTTTCATTTCAGAAAAGCTGTAGGACAAGAATGGCCATTGGAATAAAAACTTGAATTGGGTCTAGAATGGAGAGCAATCTTAAGACCCGGGCCATATGGAGAAAATGTAAGAAAACTTGGAGAACATGGAGGTATCACCAGCTTCCTACAACCTGCATCAGAGGTAACAGAGGACAAAAAGGAGGAATGCAGACATCAGTTTGGTTCACAGACATTCATGCCTCAATGGAGCTGAATTGATCAAAACTTGCCACACATGATTTCAATGTTAATTAAGAAATAAGTTTTTCAATTATTTATTCATATATTTTTTAGTGTCTACCACAAGCATCTACTATAGAAATAGCAGTGAGAAAAACAGGGAAAAAAATCCTGTTTTATGGCACTTATATTCTATTGTGACAGAAAGTAAACATAAGTAAAACACGTTATATAGTGATAAATGCTATAGTGAAAAAACACAAAAGTATGGCACTTTAAGAGTATACAAAACTCATATTTTACTTAAACCATAAGAATAAAGTTCCTTTAGGGCTGGGCGCGGTGGCTCATGCCTGTAATCCCAGCACTTTGGTAGGCCAAGGCAGATGGATCATTAGGTCAGGAGTTCAAGACTAGCCTGGCCAACGTGGTGAGAACACGTCTCTACTAAAAACACAAAAATTAGCTGGGCGTAGTGGCCCTCGCCTGTAATCCCAGCTACTCAGGAGGCTGAGGCAGGAGAATCATTTGAACCCAGGAAGTGGAGGCTGAAGTGAGCCAAGATCACGACATTGCACTCCAGCCTGGGTGACAGAGCAAGACTCTGTCTCAAAAAAAAAAAAAAGAATAAAGTTCCTTTAGGTTTGTTATGGTAATGAATTGAATGAGGAGGAACTTAGGGAATAGACAGTCTAAAATCCCAGAGCACGGCCAGCACTTACTGCTACCCTTAAAATCTAATTTTTCTATTTACCCAATCAGACTGGATTAGATCATAATAATGTATTGTATGATAACTATAAGGCTTTGAAACCATTGAATACTATACAAACAAAGCTGTGGTTTTTCAATGCAAGACCATTAATTCATGTGAGCATTATTAACTACAATATCCCTTGTATCAGGCTGCTGGATTGTATCTTTGCCCTTTCCTGTTCAATATTTTTATCAACAGCCTGGATGAAGGTATAGAAAGCCTGGTTATCAAATTTACAAATAACACTAAGTTGAAAGGCAGAGCTATTATGTCAGATGACAGAATTAAGATTCAAAATGATCTTGACAAGGCAGAACACCAAGATGAAACCCATAAAATCAAATTAACACACATGCTATAATTAAAAGACAAACAAATGAACAAACAAATGCCCTGCATGTGTACAAGACGGGAGAGACCGGGCGTGACAGCATCTTTATTGAGGAGTGGGGAAGACAGAACTAGAGGCTTTAGTTGATTTCTAGCTGAACATTAGTCAATATTTTGCTACAGCTGCAGAAAAAATTGTCTTAGGCTGAATAAGAGTAATATCTAAATCAGGATAGGAAATATCCATCTGGAAAAGCGTATTCATCCTTGGGTGCTATACTAAAGAGCATTAACAAATTTTTAAATATTCATGGAAGGATGGCAGAGAAGAAATGCAGTCCTCATACCATATAAGGAATATCTAGAGAAATTGCTTGCTGTAGAAAAGACAGCTTACAGAAAACTAATACATATTTCCAGATATTTTAAAGGGCTATTACTGGTAAGAATATCTCATCGTTTTTAAACGTGTTAACTGTATGACGTCAGAAAAGATCATTGGCCTTCAATGCCTCAACTTTTAAATCTCCAAGATAGAGCTAAGATTATCAATTCTATAGGACTACTGTAAAAATTAACAATGATATCTTTAAGGTGTGTAGTACATTACATGGAACATAGTTTACACTTAACAAAGGGTGGGTAGTTTTACTCTCTATTTCTCTAAAAGACAAACTAGGGCTAATAGATGAATTAGGCAGAGCCATACCACAAAAGAAAGAAGGACTCCTAAAATAGTTAGCTCCTTCCAGTGAATTTTCCATGCAGATGTTAAAGTACTGTCAGAAAACCTGGGAAGAGATTCCTCCATTGGGTGAAAGCTGCACTAGATAGTTTCTAAGTTCTCTTCACTGATTAATTTTAAGTTCCTTTCCAAAGTTAAGATTTTATAATTCTCTCTGATTTCTCACCATACATCCAATAGATGTATTTCTGAAGCTAATAACACTAAACATATGTATAAACAGGGCAAACTAAGCTTATTTGTGCTTTACTCTGTGCCCCACACTAAGAGGTGGCTACATTTATTATCTTTTCACAAATGAGGAAACTGAGGCAGAGAGCAGGTAAGTAGTTTGATTAAGTACATGCGACTCATTACTGGCAGAGTAACGATTTGAATTCAGAACCAACTGGGCTAACTGTGACTCATCAGCCAGATATTCTCTTTCTACAGCCATTGCAGCAAGTGGGCCCCAAGAGGTTCTGTGATGCCGTAGGGTTTGTTCAGTTATCTCCAACCTGTTCTACAAACAGATTGAATTTTTAAAGTACAGTACATTTAAAATCACAAGTTACCACTGGTGATTGAATTGAAAAACATATTCCACACTACTAGGAAATAATATGTTCCATAAACATTTATTTTGTAAACTAATAAAACTCATTTCCTAAGTGCTGAAACTTCTCCTATTTCATCCATTTTAGATAGAACTCATCCAGTGATGAACAGCCCACTTCTTGTTCTAATTTATTCTAATGTAAGAACACACATTAACTTGTACTTCTGACTCAAGATCATCACATCATGAATACTAGTTATTGTCTTAAGGCATCATTCATTAATGGCCTAAGGATGTATTGATAAATGCATTGTGTCAATGTAAGCAGTTTCTAAGTGAGGGTCTGCAGAACTCTCCAAAGAGTAAATTCGGAGCCGTAGGGTTTTATCTTTGTGATAGAATCCTGGCTGCTCACAAACTTTTGCTCCTTGTTCCAGGTTGTTTCAGATGGATGCAGCTGCAAGATAAAAGACTTCTAGTTATGTAAGATGGTGCTGCTTACTCAAAGCAAATTCCAGTGCCTATCAGATTATAAAATGACAAACTGTGGGAATTAGTGCATGGTGAGAGGCCAGAAAAAAATTAACTGAACAATGTGGTTGATGAAGCCACAGGAAATTTTATCTGTTGAAAGGGGTGGATTGTTGAGAAGAAGTAGAGGGAATTTGCAGGAACAAGCAAGAAAGTTTAAAAGTAAATTAGGTTCAAGGAAGTAAAATTCTATGATGCCTTAAAACCTAAATCATTTTTTCTGTTTATTTGAGTAACTTTGCTTCCTTGTTGTTGTAATTGATTTAAGTTTCTACTTCTTATGTCTCTGTGTGTTTAAGCTTTCAATGCAGGTGCATTTAAGCTCTCAAATGTTTATAGAATTTCTAGCATCCTCATTCATGAAATTTAAATAGCTTCATATTCAGTTTTATAAATACATTGTTTATTCTTTCCATGGGAAGCTACAACCTAAGACTTATTTGGAAATTTGCATTTAAAACTTAGGATAATAACCTACAAATATTTCTCCGGGAAAGAGCTTTCACCTAAGTAAATAGATTTTATGTGCTGAATCTCTAATTTGATTGGCACTTGATGGCTATTGATTCCGTTGGTTAATCTTTCTGCTTATCTTTCCAGAAATTTGAATAGAAGCCTAACTACTGAACTGTACCTAAAGAATAAAAATAATAAAGGTTCATAGAGTACGGTATACTTTATAATTAATTTATCAATATATGAGAGCCCTCAAAATAATTATTAATTCAATAAACACTTATTAAGGTCTACTACAGTTAAGCACTTTGCTAAGTGCTAAGCATACAAGGGAGTTTAGTGAAGAAATAGTATGTATCATACAATGTAGTAAGCGTTCAGGTGATTGGAACCCAAAAGGGAAAGCGCTTACCCAGATTGACAGAGTCAGGGAAGACCTAAAGATAGGAATTAATCACAAGAATGGAGTGGAATTAGGGTAGGATAAAGGACAAGCCAGTCAAGAAAGACAAGGAGTAAGACCAAGAGGTAGAGAAGTATGAAGCATGTGGAAAAAACTCAACTATGGTTTATGTGTACTGTTTCTAATTGGTCTGCTCACTCCGTCTTTCATATCCCTTCTACAGCATTCCATTTCTCATTATTTCCCTGAGACATCTTTCATCAATATCACCAATGACCTCCATATGGCTAAGTCCAATTTTAATAATTTTCTATTGCTACTGCAATAAATTGCCACAAGCTTATTGGTTTACAACACAAATTTATTATCTTACAGTCCTGCAGATTAGAAGTCTGACATGGGTCTCACTGGGATAAAATCAAAATATCATTAGAATAATGACATCTACTGAAAAAAGACTAGGTTAAGCTATAATATTAAGTACAAAGATCAAGACACAAAGTAATATGTAGACTGATATAATATCAAGGACTATAATAACAAGACACAAAGTAATATTACAACTATGAGAAAATGCATAGAAAATAGAAGGCTGTACGTTAAGTATAAAAAAGATGCACTTAATGTAACAGAATTATGAGTAATTATTCCCTTGCTATCATCCATTTTCTTTAACACACTTCAATTAAATTTTGTAATTTCATAATCAAACATCAGTACACTTTTAGAAGCAGCATGCTTGAGTCAAGCCGTACAGTAGCTTCCTCCTTGACAGCCAGAGACAGTTTTGTTTTTTGTTTTGCTTTTTCATTGTATTTCCCTTAATACACAGTGTCTTATACCCAGGTGATGCTCAATTTTTTCTATAGGATATTTTTTTAAAGGACAGACAAAAACGAAAAATGATGCCCCTCTACTTAGGAAGTATTTCTTATATAGGCTCACTAATTAGAGATTTGTGTTCATGAGTTCCTCTTTTAAAATGCAAATGCATCAAATGGCTAAATGAGCGTAAAGTAAGAACAGAGAACATACAAGAGGAAACACAAATGGCTAATAATAAACATTCAATGAAAAGTTCAACCTCATTAATAATCAAAGAAGTCAAAATTAAAATATCAGTTTTCTTTATGAAACTTGCAAAAATTTTCATGGTAATTCTTAACACCAAATGGGAATATAAATATATGCCTCTTTCAAAAATTACTGCTACAACTGAAAAATTGGACTAACATTCTGAAAGCAATTTAGCAAAATGCTCCTGACTTTTGACTCAACAGTTTCATTTTTAGGAATACAGTTTAAGAAAAAAATTACAGACATATGTAAAAGACTTATCTTCATGGATATTCAATTTAGCATCATAATTTGAAAGCAATTTAAATAATCTAAATAGCCACAATAAGGGAAAACTAAATTTTTGTATATGAATTCCGTAAAATACAAGTCTTTATAATAGAATTTTCAAAAACTTGAATATAGAAAAATTATCTTGATATAACATTTGTTGGCACAAGTAGGATCCAAATTGTGCTATATAACATGACCTCACTTTTACAAGTACTTAAGCATAGGTAAAGTACTGGAAGAAAATAGGAGTAATGCCTTTTCTCTGGCTGATGGTATTTAACATAATTTGTGTTGTTTTCTTGATTTTCTTTTATACTCAACTGTTCTAAAAGAAGGCTTGTCATATATAATAAGCATTTTAATTATGTGTTCTACCTATTCCAGTTGCAATTTCTGGGATTGATACCAAATGAAGAAAATGTTTCTACACAAAGATGTTTTATACGCAGCTTTATTTAAAATAGTGAAATTGGGGGAATATCTTTAACTACCTGGTTTACTACTAAAGGTAGTATGGCAGAGCTATAAAACAGACCATATTGTATTTAAAAATTCTTTTTAATTCCTTTTACTTTATGCAAATTAATCATCTTATTTTAGTGTGATGGCATGAAAGATACTAGGACAGCTAGGAAGGAACACACAGAGAGAGAGAGAGCGAGAGAGAGAGACACTATCTTCTCTCTAAAGAGCTGAATTCAGGATTGGAGTAGGGGATCAAGTTTTCTATTCTTTGAGTACCAGCAGCAAAATGAGCAAGATTATTTTTCTCTCTGAGTCTGTGCTACGTTTTCTAACCACCTCAAACATAAACACATATAAATGGTTTACTGACATGAGAATTCATGTCAGCTTAGCTACTTCTTTTATTTTATTTTATTTTATTTTGAGATGGAGTTGTGCTACCTCACCAGGCTGGAGTGGTACAGTGGCACGATCTCAACCTCCGCTTTCCGGGTTCAAGCAGTTCTCCTGCTTCTTCCTTCTGAGTAGCTAGGATTACAGGGGCCTACCACCACATCCAGCTAATTTTTGTATTTTTAGTAAAGACAGGGTTTCACCATGTTGCTCAGGCTGGTCTCGGACTCCTGACCTCATAATCCACCCAACTTGGCCTCCCAAAGTGCTGGGATTACAGGCATGAGCCACGGCACCCGGCCTAGCTGCTTCTTAACCCCATGTCACTCCACTTCCAATTCTAGCATGCACCCAAAACGCTTGCTGCTGGTGTCCCCTTTCCAAAGGCCAGTTCTCTCACGTGAGATGTGGAACAGACTACTGAACCCCAGATACCTTCCTTGATGTTCCCTTGACTCTCTAAAAAAGGGCACATCTGGCCAGGCACAGTGCCTCACATCTGTAATCCCAGCAGTTTGGGAGGCCAAGGCAGGCAGATCACCTGAGATCAAGAGTTCGAGACCAGCCTGGCCAACATGGTGAAATCCTGTCTCCAGTAAAAATACAAAACTAGCCAGGCATGGTGGCAGGTGTCTGTAATCCCAGCTACTTAGGAGGCTGAGGCAGGAGAATCACAAACCCAGGAGGCAGAGGTTCCAGTGAGCCAAGAATGTGCCACTGCACTCCAGCCAGGGTGACAGAGCAAGACCCTGTCTCAAAAAAAAAAAAAGGAGGGGCACATCTTTGTTGTGGAAAACAACTTTATCTCTCTCCCACCCATCATTGACTTCTCCCCCCATCCCCAATCCATAAAGGAACAGAGCACAGGTCATTAAGTCTGGACCATAAGTATGAAGAATAAGATTCCTACTTCCCCTTTTGTAGTAACACCCCCAATTTTTAGAAGGTATTCTATTGGAACCCTGCTACACATGATGTTCTCCTCCAGACGGCAGCTCACGTTTCTAAAAGTTTATATGGATCCCCTGAGTATAGTACTCACAGAGTAGGGAAAAGGTGAGGATGAAGGCAGACAGGCCAGTTCTGCCACCTATTAATAACTTCATGAACCTCCCGCCGCCCATGATACCGAAAGGAAAGAAGGCCAAGGGTAAGAAGGTGGCTCCGGCCCCTTCTGTTGTGAAGAAGCAGGAGGCCAAGAAAGTGGTGAATCCCCTGTTTGAGAAAAGGCCTAAGACTTTTGGCCTTGGACAGGACATCCAGCCCAAAAGAGACCTCACCCTCTTTGTGAAATGGCCCCACTATATCAGGTTGCAGCTGCAGAGGGCCATCCTTTATAAGCAGCTGAAAGTGCCTCCTGCAATTAACCAGTTGACCCAGGCCCTGGACCACCAAACAGCTACTCAGCTACTTAAGCTGGCCCAGAAGTATAGACCAGAGACAAAGCAAGAGAAGCAGCAGTGGCTGTTGGCCCGGCCAAGAAGAAAGCTGCTGGCAAAGGGGATGTCCCCACTAAGAGACCACCTGTCCTTCGAGCAGGAGTTAACACCGTCACCACCTTGCTGGAGAACAAGAAAGCTCAGCTGGTGGTGACTGCATAAGACGTGGATTCCATTGAGCTGGTTGTCTTCTTGCCTGCCCTATGTTGTGAAATGGGAGTCGCTTACTGCATTATCAAGGGGAAGGCAAGACTGGGACGTCTGGTCCACAGGAAGACCTGCACCACTGTCGCCTTCACACAGGTTAACTCGGAAGACAAAGGTGCTTTGGCTAAGCTGGTGGAAGCTATCCGTACCAATTACAATGACAGATATGATGAGATCCGCTGTCACTGGGGAGGCAATGTCCTGGGTCCCAAGTCTGTGGCTCGCATCGCCAAGCTTAAAAAGGCAAAGGTTAAAGAACTTGCCACTGTACACTGTTGAGTTTTCTGTACGTTAAAATAATTAAAACAATAAAAATAAATAGATAAATAACCTCCTGAA
>CAUYLG010013340.1:0-23721 GCA_963573385.1 Cacajao melanocephalus | reverse complement strand
CTCCTTCCTCCCTGCATCCCTCTCTATTTCTTTCTTTCTTTCTTCCTTCCTTCCTTTCTTTCTTTCTTTCTTTCTTTCTTTCTTTCTTTCTTTCTTTCTTTCTTTCTTTCTTTCTTTCTTTCTCTTTCTTTCTTTCTTTCTTTCTTTCTTTCTTTCTTTCTTTCTTTCTTTCTTTCTTCTTTCTTTCTTCTTTCTTTCTTTTTCTCTGTTACCCAGCTGGGAGTGCAATGGTGTGATTATAGCTCACTTCAGCCTCAAATTCCTGGACTCCAGCAATCCTCCCATCTCACCTTCCCAGGTACTTGGGACTACAGGCACATTTTAAAATTTTTTGTAGAGACAGGGTCTTGCTATGTTGCCTAGGCTGGTCTTGAACTCCTGACCTCAAGCAATCTACCTGTCTGTGTCTCCCAAAGGGCTAGAATTACAGACGTGAACGACTGCACCAAGCTTATTTTTTTAATTTATTTTTTTCTCCACTTTATTCAGCATTCCCATTTGAAATAGGAAGAAGTGTCATGTCTGTTCAGGCTTCATGTAGTCGGAAGAGGAAGCCCCGTGAATATTTTCATGGATGTCCCGGTGCTGCTGAGTGTGTATCAACACCACCACGAGCTTCGGCCACGTCACATCAAAGCAGATTTAATTTGGGATCTCTAAACACTATCTATGGTTGTGTAGAGAGATGGAATTTTTCTAACAAAATAATAATTAAATGTGGCTCCATTTTCAAGATTAAGCTGTTGAAATGATATCATTGTTCAGCAAAGATGACAGATTAGAATGAAGGGAATAAATGTTTTTAGGATGACTGTGATTCTCTTCCTGTGTTCTGCTATACACATCAGTAGCTCAGGCAAAAGCGAGAGGAGACAGGGGCAGCGACTGGGAGCTGGATTATGCAGCTCCGACAAGCCCAGGGTTTTAGCGAAAGACAATCGCTTTGGATCACCAAAAAGAAGATTACTCCAGATTAATTTATTTGAGTTCTCTAAGTCATTTTTAAAGCAATAAGGAAGCACTACGTCAAATAACAATTATCTACATTTCAAAAATCTGTTTATATAAATCTTAGAAGGAGCTCAGATGTTGAATGACCTGAATGCTTTAAATGTAAATAGAAGAAAATAATGTTGCAATTCAACAGTCTGGAGAAAAACAATTATCTTGGCTACTACGCCTTGTATCATGCATTTCTTTATAGATGAATAGATTCTTCAAAATAAAATAATCTTTTGTGGATCATTTAATTCCATCTCCACAAAGAGGCACCCTTTGCATAAATCATTCTAAGCATTTATGCTGGATTTCTACCACAGAGCTGAGCACACAGGAAGTTGCCTTCAGTAAACCTTTCTTGAATTGAATTTATCTCACTCTTAATCCTTCCCAGGGAAAAACTAGCAGAAAATTGTGTAAATTTTTCCTTATTGCTCACCTGCATCCCTCTTCCATTTTCTTTTCTCTCTTCTTTTTCTTTTTTCTTTCTTTCTTTTCTTTTTTTTTTCTTTTTAGTGACTGAATCTTGCTCTTTTGCCCAGGCTGGAGTGCAATGATGTGATCTCGACTCACTGCAATCTCCACCTCCTGGGTTCAAGTGATTCTCCTGCCTCAGCCTCCCAAGTAGCTGGGATTACAGGTGGGTGCCACCATGCTAGGCCAATCTTTGTATTTTTAGTAGAGACAGGGTTTCACCATGTTGGCCAGGCTGGTCTCGAACTCCTGGCTTCAGGTGATCCACCTGCCTCAGCCTCCCAAAGTTCTGAGATGACAGACATGAGCCACGGTGCCCGGCCCTCTTCTGTTTTCTTAATCTGAGTGTGCTAGTGATGGTGCACTAAT
This sequence comes from Cacajao melanocephalus, assembly GCA_963573385.1. Classification (NCBI taxonomy): domain Eukaryota; kingdom Metazoa; phylum Chordata; class Mammalia; order Primates; family Pitheciidae; genus Cacajao; species Cacajao melanocephalus. The sequence continues at coordinate 21,879 of CAUYLG010013340.1, read as the reverse complement.
AAATGTGTAACAGCAGACTCTTCAGAAAATTTTTTTGTTGCATTTGCTGATTTCTACCATGTATATACTCCCACCATAACTTAATCAAAATACAAACCTGACATCACTGAGTACAGAGTTGGGAAGAGATATTCAATATCACATCAGTATGTAGTATTTCCACTACACAGATTCAATGAGCATAAATAATTTTAAGAGCATAAGTAACAGTAAAATGTAGTGAACTAATTAGGCGGTGATGAGTTTTGAGTACTTATTATCATTACTGAGAAAATACTTATTTGATTGTAATTTCAGAGTTTTTTTTTTATGATGACTTTAACAACAGATGACTCTGTAAAAAGTGCCTCTTAATTAAAGTCTATGTACCCACTTGATGGTGCCTCTGACTGTTTTCTGAACAGATTCCAGTTGCTTTCCCTTCATCATTAAATTGGCCGTCATCAGTTTCCTATTTCTGCTTTCTCTTTTACCCCCCAAAACACACTTATTTTATTTTATTTTATTTTTTGAGGCATGGTCTCACTGTGCCACCCAGGCTGGAGTGCAGTGGCACAATCTTGGCTCACTGCAGCCTTGACTTCCCAGGGTCAGATGGTTCTTTCACCTCAGCTCCCCAAGTAGCTGGGACTATAGGTGCACACCACCATGCCAGGCTAATTTCTGTATTTTTTGTACAGATGGGGTTTCATCATGTTTCCCAGGCTGGTCTTGGAACTCCTGGGCTCAAGTGATCTGCCTGCCTTGGCCTCCCAAAGTTCTGGGATCACAGGCATGAACCACTGCACTCAGCCAAAGAAAACACTTTTCTTGCTTTCTTTTCTTTTTTGTGATGGAGTCTTGCTCAGCCACCTAGGCTGGAGTATAGCAGTGCCATCTCTGCTCACTGCAACCTCTGCCTCCCAGGTTCAAGCCATTCTCCTGCCTCAGTCTCCTGAGTATCTGAGACTACAGACACGCACTCCCATGCATGGCTAATGTTGTATTTTTGGTAGAGACAAGGTTTCACCATGTTGGCCAGGCTGGTCTCGAACTCCTGACCTCAGGTGACCTGCCCGCCTCAGCCTCCCAAAGTTCTGGGATTACAGGCATGAGCCACCGTGCCTGGCCAGAACACACTTTTCAACTAAAGTTCAGCCTCTAACTTCTTCCTTCGATTCCTTAGCAAAACATACTATTATAAAGGGTTTTCTACAAATGAGCACACTCATGTAGTAGCAAATGTAGGACCATAAAACCATTGTGAGGCTCAATTAATACAATAAACTATATAAATGGAATAAAGGACAACAGACATAAAAAGTTTTTCACAGAAATTCAATATTTTTCATGACTATAAATCTAGGAGTTTATTTCTGGACTCTAAATTTTATTCCCTTGACCCATATGCTGGTACAACACTCTCTTTGTAGTTTATGCAACTACAAACACTACGTTCATAGTAAATTTTGCTGTCAAGAACTGTGACTCCTCCAACTTTTTTTTCAAGATTATTTTTACTATTCTAGGTCCTTTGCATTTCCATATAAATTTTAAGACTAGTTTGTCAATTTATGACAAGAACTACCTGGGATTTTACTAGGAAATATGTTGGATCTATAGAACAGTCTGGAGAGTATTGCTGTTTTACCAGGAAGAAATTAAAAACAATGGAATGTTTTTCCATTTATTTAGATTGCCTTTACATTTTTTAACAGTATTTTATAGTTTTCTTTATACAACAAAAGATGCAGGAACACCTGGATAGCCACACATAAGAGAATGATAAAGACCCTTATTTTACATCATACATACACATTAACTAAAAATGGATCATAGACCCAAATGGAAGCACTAAAACTATAAAACTCCTAGAAGATGATAAAGGAGTAATTTTCGTGACCTTAGATTAAGCAAGGATGTCTTATATATGACACCGAAAGCACAAGCAACAAAAGAAAATAAAAGATAATTGGTCTACATCAAAACTAAAAACTTTTTCACTGCAAATGATGCTATTGAGAAAGCAAACAATAGAACCCACAGAATGGGAAAAGACATTTGCAAACCATACATCAGATAAGGGACTGGTATCCAGAATATATGAAGAACTCTTACAACTCAATAATAAAAAGACAACCCAGTTTTCAAAAGTACAAATGACTCGAGCAGATATGTCTCCAAAGAAATATACAAATGACCAATAAACACATGAAAAGATGCTCAGCATTTTTAGTCCTTAGGGAAATGCAAATCAGAATAACAATGAGATACCATTTCTTACATTCTAGATGGCAACAATAAAAAAGACAGACAATAACAGTGTTAACGAGGTAAGTGAATTGGAATCTTCCTCTATTTCTGATGAGACGGCTGTAGAAAACAGTTGAGTAGTCACCCAAAATGTAAAACTATATGTACCAGCAATTCTACTTCCAGGTATTTATACCCAAGGAAGCATACACAAGAACTTGTACACAAATGTTCACAACAGCATTATTTATAATAGTGAGAAAGTGGAAACAATCCAACTCTTCATCAATTGAGGAATGGATGAAATGTAGCATATTTGTACAAGGGAATAGTCTTGGCATGAAAAGAAGTGAAGTACTTACGCATGCTAAAATATGATGAACTTGAAACATTATGCTAAGTGAAAGAAGCCAGTCACACAAGCCTGCATATTTTGTGATTCGTATATATGAGATGTCCAGGATAAACAAGTTTATAGAGACAGAAAGTAGTTTAGGCATTGATTAGGCCAGGGCTGGGCAGGAAGGTCATGAGAAGTGAGTGCTAATGGGTGCCTGGTCTTTGGGGGGAAACTGAAAATACTCTAATTAGATTAGATTGTGATGATGGTTGCACAACCTTGGCAACATATTGAAAATTATGGAGTTTTATGCTTTAATTGAATGAATTACATAATATTGAAGTATATATTAATGAGGCTGCTGAGAAGAAAACTATATAGGTCCCAGAGTCCTGACCAGATTCTCAAGTTTGTGGATTTTGTCTAAAGTGGTTTGGCTTCCTTGCTGGAGGTTTCCTAAATCCCAAAGGGCCTCCTGCACAGCTCTTTCACACTTGAGGATGCTGACCTTAGAAACATTGCCCTTTCCCTTAGGATAGATCCTTTCTTAAACTTGTTGGTCCACAGGATCCAGTCAGCCTTCCAAGTGCGCCCCCGCCCACCCCGCCCATCTCAAGTGACATTCAGCACCTCTGAGCACCTCTGTATTGGGTGAGATTTGGATGCTCCAATTTCCCTCAAGCTTTCTTCTCAACCTGGAGAGTGGCAGTGTGTATTTAGGGGACCCCATGACTGGCTGATCGCACAGACTAGGCAGTGTATGTGTGTTTGCGAGGTGTTTTTCGGAGGACAATTGTTACTCTAACATGAGAACACATCTAAGCCAAAAACACATGAGGTACAGCCAACTGCGTGCTGAAAAGTAGGAGAGCAATGGCTTGGGTGCAGCAAGACACATCAGCCCAGCATTTATAAATGGATTTTGGAAACATTTATAAACTCACCACTAAATAGCCTTTATATGTAAAACTATAATTTCTTTTGTGTATCAGTTAACCATTATTTAAGAATGTCTGCTCATGGTGAAATGTTTGTCTTTCTAATATTTAATTACATTTCATTTCATGGTTTAAAGCATTCCTTTGCTTTATGACTTTATGACTTGTCTTTATGCAAAAATGATCAGCCTCATTTCTGCGTTCTAACTGAGTGGAACTATGCAAATGTTTTGATTAAATGATAAACTAAACAGTTTTGCCAGAAGCAGCTATTTCCACAGGAGGCTATACTACTGAATTATCTAAGCAAAATGGAATGATGCCAGTTGCTGGCAGATGTAGGGAAACTGATAGAAGCTTCTAAATGTGGCTATTATCAAGCAATCAAAATAAATTTAGAATAAGCGAAAACCAAAAAACAAAAACGAACAAACAAAAAAACTAAACAAAACTTAAGATAAAGTTGGTAGACATGTTCACATGTAGTGGTGGACCAGTTTGCTTTGTATCTTCCATCTAAACGTTTTGGCACACAGGCAGCACTCCATTTAAACATTCCAAAACTTGGTTTCCAACTTTGTTACTTTCCATTTGGAATTCACTTTCCTATAGAAACAGTGTTAAAGCTAGTTGTTCTCATGCCAGCCCATGAGAAACTTTTAAATACGTAGAGTGATTAAAACACTCTGCATTTGCAATGAAAAGTGTGGAAAATGAAACTGCAACAATATTGGTCATTCAAATAGGAAAACGGTAAAAAAAAATTTAATTATCTTATCTCTGAGGTTGACTCTTGTGAAATCATATGCAATTAGAAAAGAAATGAGGTCAGGTGCAATGGCTGATGCCTTAATCCTAGCGCTCTGGGAGGCTGAGGTGGGCGGGTCACCTGAGGTCGGGAGTTCGACACCAGCCTGGCCAACATGGTGAAATCCCATCTCTACCAAAAAATACAAAAATTAGCCAGGCATGGTGGTGCATGCCTGTAATTCCAGCTACTCGGGAGGCTGAGGCAGGAGAATTGCTGGAACCTGGAAAGCAGAGGCTGTAGTGAGCTGAGATCATGCCACTGCACTCCAGCCTGGGTGATAGAGGGAGACTCCATCTCAAAAATAAATAAATAAATAAATAAAGAAGGAAATGAAAGTGCGTTTGGAAATGCTGTGGCGAGTTAGAGGCGAAGCTGGGAGCATTTTTTCTTGATTCTGATCCTGTCTAGGTTTGGGTTCCCCCACAGCCAATCCTGAGACGAATTTGGGCGGTGATCGCAGGAAGCCCAGTAAGGACATAGGAAAGCAAGATGGGGACACAGAAAAGTTATTGAAGGACCCATTGTTGAGTGGGTAACTGTTGTGGGTAGTGGGGCTCAATCTCACTGAGACCCTTTGAGGGACTGTGCAGAAAACACTTCAGCAGAGTGGCACCAGGGATGAGGAAACTGGGATACTGATTCCTGATTCTCTTTTCTTATTGGTGGAGACACTCCTGTGAGTGTTAACTGTACCATATTTTCAGCCTGCCCTGCCCCCAGGATGAGCATTTTCTGGCAGCTGGAGAAAGCTCCAAGATGCAAGGATGCCATCAGCATGAACCATCTGCAGGTGGTCACTGGCATTGTCTTGACACTGACAGCAGACCTTAAAATTAACCCCAAAAATGTTAAATTAATAGACTTTGTTTTTTAGAGCAATTTTAGGTTTAAAGAAAAATTGAGCATAAAGTACAGAGAGTTCATCTAACCTCCCAGCATCCCCACCCCCAGTAATTTTTCTTATAAACATCTTGCATTAGTGTGGTACATGTTTTGCTATTAATGAGCTGATATTGATATATTATTATTAGCTAAAGTTCATAGTTGACATTAAGGTTCGTTCTTGGTTTGGATTTTGATAAATGTACAATGGCATGTATCTACCATGATAGTATCATTCAGAGGAGTTTCCATGCCCTAGAAGTCCTCTGTGCTTTACTCATTTACCTCTCCCTCCTTTTCCCACTAGACTTTTTACTGTCTCCATGGTTTTGCTTTTTCCAGACTGTCATGCAGTTGGAATCATACAATGTATACTCCCTTCAAATTGGATTTTTTCACTTAGCAATATGCATTTCAGGTCCCTCCATGTTTTTTGTGACTTGATAGCTCATTTCTTTTTATTACTGGATAATAGACCATTGTATGTGGATGTACCACCTTTAATAGGACCGAGGGATACCACTTTTAATAGGACCTATTAAAGGACATCTTGGTTGCTTCTCAGTTTGGGCAATTATGAATAAAGCATCTATAAACATTCATGTGCAAGTTTTTGTGTATGAATAAGTTTTCAACTCATTTGGGTAAATACCAAGGAACACAATTGCTGGATTGTATGGTATGAGTATATTTTGTTTTGTAAGAAAATGTCAAATTTTCTGCCAAAGTGGCTGAATCATTTTGCACTAACATCAACAATGAGCAAGAGGTCCTGTTACTCCAGACCTCACCAGCATTTGATCTGGATTTCAGCTACTTTAATAAGGGTGTGGCTTATTCAATAAGTGTGTAGCTTATTATTGTTGCTTTAATTTGCAATTCTCTGATGACATACGATGTTGAGTATCTTTTTATGTACTTACTGCCATCTGTACATCTTTTTTTTTTTTTTTTTAGACAGGATCTCACTCTGTTGCCCAGGCTGAAGTGAAGTGGCACTCCTCAACTCAGCTCACTGCAACCTGTGACTCCTGGGCTCAGGTGATCCTCCCACTTCAGCTTCCTGAGTAGCTGAGACTACAAGCGTATGCCACCACGCCCACCTAATTTTTGTATTTTTAGTAGAGACTGGGTTTTGCCATGTTGGCCAGGATGGTCTTGACCACTTGGGCTCACATGATCACCTGTTTCAGCCCCCCAAAGTACTGGGATTACAGGCATTAACCACTGCGCCTGGCCTGTATGTCTTCTTCAGTGAGGGGTCTGTTCAGATCTTTTGCAAGTTAATTTAAAAAGTTAATTTTGTAATTAACTTTTTCATTTGCTTACTTTGTCTTAAGAATTCTTTGTGTATTTTGGATATCAGTCCTTTATCAACTATGTCTTTCCCAAATATTTTCTCCCAGTCTGTGGCTTGTCTTCTTATTCTCTTAACAGTGTTTTCCACAGAATGCAAGTTTTTCAATTTTGATGAAATTCATCAAGGATGATGAGCTTTTTTTCATGTGTTTGTTGGCTGCATAAATGTCTTTTTTTGAAAAGTGTCTGTTCATACCCTTCGCCTACTTTTTGATGGAGTTGTTTTTTTCTTGTAAATCTGTTTAAGTTCTTTGTAGATTCTGGATGTTACCTCTTAGTCAGATGGATAGATTGCAAACATTTTCTCCCATTCTGTAGATTGCCTGTTCACTCTAGTGAAAGTTTCTTTTGCTGTGCAGAAGTTCTTTAATTAAATTAGATCCCATTTGTCTATTTTGGCTTTTGTTGCCATTGCTTTTGGTGTTTTAGTCACGAAGTCTTTGCCCATACCTATGTCCTGAATGGTATTGCCTAGGTTGTCTTCTAGGAGTTTCATAGTTTTAGGTCTTAGAATTAATCCATCTTGAGATCATTTTTGTATAAGGTATAAGGAAGGGATACAGATTCAGCTTTCTGCATATTGCTAGACAGTTTTCCCAACACTGTTGATTTAATAGGGAATCCTTTCCCCATTGCTTGTTTTTGTCAGGTTTGTCCAACATCAGATGGTTGTAGATATGTGGTGTTATTTCTGAGGCCCCTGTTACGTTGCGTTGGTCAATATATTTGTTTTGGTACCATTACCATGCTGTTTTGGTTACTGTAGCCTTGTAGTATGGTTTGAAGTCAGGTAATGTGATGCCTCCAGCTTTGTTCTTTTTGCTTAGGATTTTCTTGGCTATGCAGACCCTTTTCTGGTTCTGTATGAATTTAAAGTAGTTTTTTCCAATTCTGTGAAGAAAGTCAATGGTAGCTTAATGGGGATAGCAGTGAATCTGTAATTTACTTTGAGCAGTATGGACATTTACATGATAATTGATTTTTCCTATCCAAGAGCATGGAATGTTTTTCCATGTGTTTGTGTCCTTTCTTATATCCCTGAGCAGTGGTTTGTAGTTCTCCTTGAAAAGGTTCTTCACATCCCTTGTAAGTTGTATTCCTATGTATTTTATTCTTGTTGTAGCAATTGTGAATGGGAGTTCACTCATGATTTGGTTCCCTGTTTGTCTGTTATTGGTGTATAGCAATGCTTGTGATTTTTGCACATTGATTTTGTATCCTGAGACGGCTGAAGTTGCTTATCAGCTTAAGGAGACTTTGGGCTGAAATGATGGGGTTTTCTAAATATACCATCATGTCATCTGCAAACAGAGGCAATTTGATTTTCTTTTTTCCTAATTGAATACCTTTTATTTCTTTCTCTTGCCTGATTGCCCTGGCCAGAACTTTCAATACTATGTTGAATAGGAGTGGTGAAGAGAGGGCATCCTTGTCTTGTGCCAGTTTTCAAAGGAAATGCTACTAGTTTTTGCCAATTCAATATGATATTGGCTGTGGGTCTGTCACAAATAGTTCTTATTATTTTGAGGTATGTTCCATCAATACCTAGTTTATTGAAGTTTTTAGCATGAAGGGCTGTTGAATTTTGTGAAGGCCTTTTCTTAATCTATTGAGATAATCATGTGGTTTTTGTCATTGGTTCTGTTTGTGTGATGGATTATCTTTATTGATTTGCATATGTTGAACCAGCCTTGCATCCCAGGGATGAAGCCTACTTGATTGTGGAGAATAAGCTTTTTGACATGCCGCTGGATTCGGTTTGCCAGTATTTTATTGAGGATTTTCTCATCAGTGTTCATCAGGGATATTGGCCTGAAATTTTCTTTTTTTGTTGTGTCTCTGCCAGGTTTTGTTATCAGGATGAGGTTGTCCTCATAAAATGAGTTAGGGAGGACTCCCTCTTTTTCTATTGTTTAGAATAGTTTCAGAAGGAATGGTACCAGCTCCTCTTTGTACCTCTGGTAGAATTCAGCTGTGAATCTGTCTGGTCCTGGGCTTTTTTTGGTTTGTAGGCAATTAATTACTGCCTCAATTTCAGAACTTGTTATTAGTCTTTTCAGGGATTTGGCTTCTTCCTGGTTTAGTCTTGGGAAGGTGTATGGGTCCATGAATTTATCCATTTCCTCTGGATTTTCTAGTTTATTTGTGTAGAGGTGTTTATAGTATTCTCTGATGGTAGTTTGTATTTCTGTGGGACCAGTGGTAATATCCTCTTTACCACTTTTTATTACGTCTATTTAATTCTTCTCTTTTCTTCTTTATTAGCCTGGCTGGTGGTCTATCTATTTTGTTGATCTTCTCAAAAAACCAGCTCCTGGATTCATTGATTTTTTGAAGAGTTTTTTGTGTCTCTTTCTCCTTTGGTTCTGCTTTGATCTTAGTTATTTCCTGTCTTCTGGTCATTAGAGAAATGCAAATAAAAACCACATTGAGTTAGAATGGCAATCATGCCAGTTAGAATGGTGATCATTAAAAAGTCAGGAAACAACAGATGCTGGAAAGGATGTGCTAAATTAGGAACGCTTTTTCACTATTGGTGGGAGTGTAAATTAGTTCCACCATTGTGGAAGACAGTGTGCAACTCCTCAAGGATCTAGAACTAGAAATACCATTTGACCCAGCAATCCCATTACTGGGTATATACCCAAAGGATTGTAAATCATTCTACCATAAAGACACATGCACACATATGTTTATTGTGGCACTGTTTACAATAGCAGAGACTTGGAAAACAACCCAAATGCCCATCAGTGATAGACTGAATAAAGAAAATGGCACATATACACCATGGAATACTACGCAGCCATAAAAAAAGGATGAGTTCATGTCATTTGCAGGGACATGGATGAAGCTGGAAACCATCATTCTCAGCAAACTAACACAGGGACAGAAAACCAAACACTGTATGTTCTCACTCACAAGTGGGAGTTGAACAATGAGAACACATGGACACAGGGAGGGGAACATCACATACTCGGGGCCTGTTGGGGGTTTAGCGGGCTAGCGGAAGGATAGCATTAAGAGAAATATCTAATGTAGATGACGGATTGATGGGTATAGCAAACCACCATGGCACGTGTATACCTATGTAACAAATCTGCACACTCTGCACATGTACCTCAGAGCTTAAAGTATAATAATGATAAAAAAAAAATTCAATGTCAATTTTTGCATTTATGTATTGTGTTTTTGGAGTGTGTCTAAAATGTTATTGTCAAATCCAGGGTCACCTAAATTTTCTCCTATATGATCTTCCAGAGATTTTATAGACTTGAATTTTCACATTTATTTCCTGATCCATTTTGAGTTAATTTTTGAGAACATATAAAGTTTATATATTTTTTTGCATGTGGATGCCCAGTTGCTCCAGTACCAATTGTTGAAAAACTATCCTCCATTTACTTGCCTTTCCTCATTTGTCAAAAATCAATTGACTGTATTTGTGTGGGACTCTTTCTGGGTTCTCTATTCTGTTCCATTAGTCTATTTGTCTATTGTTTCTTGTCTATTTATACTTGATTACTATAGTCTTACGATAAGTCTTGAAGTGAGGTAGGTCTCCCTACTTTCTTCTTCTCTTTCAATATTTTTCTTGCCTATTTTGGGCCTTTTGCTGTATAAACTTTATTTATGTATTTATTTTTTATTATTTTTGTTTTTATTTATCTATTTGAGATGGAGTTTCACTCTTTGTTGTCCAGGCTGCAGTGCAGTGGCATGACCTTGGCTTACTGCAACCTTTGCCTCCCGGTTCAAGTGATTCTCCTGTCTCAGCCTCCCAAGTAGCTGGGATTACAGGCACCTGCCACCATGCCTGGTTAATTTTTATAGTTTTAGTAGAGACGGGGTTCCACCATGTTGGCCAGGCTGGTCTCGAACTCCTGATCTCAGGTGATCCGCCCGCCTCGGCCTCCCAAAGTGCTAGTATCAGTATAGACAGTATGAGAGGATGATACTATCCCTGATGATACTCTGAATGATACTATTATGGTAGATACATGTCATTATACATTTGTCAAAATCCAAACCAAGAACGAACCTTAATGTCAACTATGGACTTTAGTTAATAATAATATATCAATATCAGTTCATCAATAAGAAAAAATGTACCATACTAATGCAAGATGTTTATAATAAAAATTATGGGGGGTGGGAATGCTAGAGATTTAAAGGAACTCTCTGTACTTTATGCTCAATTTTTCTTTAAACCTAAAACTGCTCTATTAAATAAAGTCTACTAATTTAACATTTTTGGGGTCAATTTTAAGGTCTGCTGTCAGTGCCAAGACAATGCCAGTGACCACCTGCAGATGGTTCATGCTGATGGCGTCCTTGCATCTTGGAGCTTTCTCCAGCTGCCAGAAAATGCTCATCCTGGGGGCAGGGCAGGCTGAAAATACTGCAGGGTTAACATGTGGGAGATCCATCAGAGAGGTAGGAAAAGCTATAGAGAAAGAACACAAACCTTCCGAAAGGTCTGAAGGTTTTGCAGAGCCCCGGGAGCAGGGGTGGGGGGAATAGCTGAAGGCAGCTGTTCTATAACCTTGAGGCACAGGGCAAGGAGTGGGTACAAGGAAGTGTAGGGGAATTTATCTTAAACAGGCTTGTTCACTTATATTGACCAGAAACTGATCTTTGATCATCCCTGCAGGTGACATTCCTGGAAAGGGGAACAATAAATGTTAATTACCTACAGGTTGTATTTGCTCCAGGCTTTCCGCATCATGCCTGCACTGAATAAAAGCAAGCAGCTCCAGCTTCTTGGGGCTGCTCTCTGGCCAGTAGAGCCTAGCTGCTCTTACACTGCATACCTTTGTCTGGATACTCATTTCATCCATTGGCCAGGATCTGTGGGGCAGACCCGGCATTAACACTCACAGGAGTGTCTCTGTCAACAAGAAAAGAGAATCAGGAATCAATATCCCAGTTTTCTCATCCCTGGTGCCACTCTGCTGAAGTGTTTTCTGCACAGTCCCTCAAAGGGTCCCAGTGGGATTGAGCCCCACTGCCCACAACAGTAACCCACTCAACAATGAGTCCTTCAATAACTTTCCTGTGTCCCCATCTCATTTTCCTATATCCTCACTGGGCTTCCTGCAATCACCGCCCAAATTTGTCCCAGGATTGGCTGTGGGGAAAACCCAAACCAAGGCAGGATCAGAATCAAGAAAAATGCTCATAGCTTTGCCTCAGGGGTTTCACCATTTTGGGGTTTCACCATGCTGGCCAGGCTGGTCTCAAACTCCTGACCTCAGGTGATCAGCCTCCCAAAGTGCTGGGATTGCAGGTGTGAGCCACTGCACCAGCCTATTTTTTATTTTTTGAGACAGAATCTCATCACTTTGTCACCCAGACTGGAGTGCAGTGGTGCAATCTCTGCTCACTGCAACCTCCGCCTCCTGGGTTCAAGCAATTCTCTCGTCTCAACCTCCCAAGTAGCTGGGATTGCAGGTGTGTGCCAACATACACAGCCAATTTTTGTATTTTTAGTAGAGATGGGGTTTCACTATGTTGTCCAGCCTGGTCTCGAACTCCTGACCTCAAATGATCCATCCACCTCAGCCTCCCAAAGTGCTGGGATTACAGACATGAGCCACAGCGACTGGCTTGCTGGATTAACTTTAGAATCAGTATGTTGATATCCAATAAAATAATTTGTTGGGATTTTGATTGGGAGTCTGTGTAATCTCAACATTAAGTTAGAAGGTCACTTTGATAATATCGAATCTTCTTATCCATGTGTATGAGGTCTCTCCATTTATTGAGATTTTCTGTAATATCTCCCACCGGAGTTTTGTAGTTCTTCTTATAAAGATCTTAAACATGTTTTATTAGCTTTACACCTAAATAGTTGTTGATGGTTAGTTGCTAATTTTATGTGTTGACTTGGCTAGGCCACAGTACCCAGATACAGTATTTCCTCTTTATCTGCAGTTTCTCTTTTTATGGTTTTGGTTACCTGTAATCAACCACAGTCTGAAAATATTAAGTGGAAAATTCTAGAAATAAAAAATTCATAAGTTCTAAATTGCACCTCCTTCTGAGTAGCATGGTGAAATTTCACACCATCTTGCCCTTTCCCAGCTGGGACATATCTTTGTCCAGCATTTCTTTTTTTTTTTTTAATGAAAGTTTTCTCTGTTTGTTTAATTTTTTTTTGAGATGGAATATTGCTCTGTTGCCCAGGCTGGAGTGCAATGGTGAGACCTCGGCTCACTGCAACCTCCGCCTCCTGGGTTCAAGTGATTCTCCTGCCTCAGCCTCCTGAGTAGCTGGGATTACAGGCACCTGCCACCACGCCTGACTAATGTTTGTATTTTTGTAGAGACAGGGGTTCACCATGTTAGCCAGGCTGGTCTTGAACTCCTGATCTCAGGTGTCTGCCTGCCTAGGCCTCCCAAAGTGCTGGGATTGCAGGCGTGAGCCACCACGCCTGGCCTTTGTCCAGCATTTCTATACTGTCTACACCACCTGCCCATTTTAGTCACTTAGTGGCCACTTCATTTATCACGTCAACTATCAGGGTATCTCAGTGCTTGTGTTCAATAGCCCTCATTTTACTTCATAACGGCCCTAAAGCACATGAGTAGTAATGCCAGCAATTTCAATATGCCAAAGAGAAGCTGCAAAGTGCTTACTTTAAGCTAAAAGGTGAAAGTTCTCAACTTAGTAAGAAAAAAATCATATGCTGAGGTTGCTCATATCTACAGTAAGAAAAAAAAATCTATCCTTGAAATTTGAACAGAGTATTATTTTAATTGCTCTACTTTATTATTTATTATTGTTGTTAATCTTTATTGTGCCTAATTTATCAATTAAACTTCATTATAAGTATGTAGGTATAGAAAAAAACATAGTGTATATAGGGTTTGGGGCCATCCATAGTTTCTGCATTCACTGGATGTCTCAGAACGTTATCTCCTGAGGATAAGGGAGGACTACTGTATTTGGTCAAACACTATTCTAGATGTTTCTCTGATGATTTTTTTTAGCAATGACTAATATTTAAATCAGTTGATTTTTAGTACAGCGTATTACCTTTACAATGTGGTTGGGCCTTATCAAGCAGTTGAAGGCCTTAAAGAAAAAAGAATGACCTCCCTTAGAAAGAGGGATTTCTGCCAAAAGAGTGCCTTTGGATTCATGCTGTGACATTCACTCCTCCCTGGGTCTCCAGCCTGTTAGCCTATCATAGATTTTGGACTTGTGAACCTATACAGTTGTGTGAGCAAATTTTCTCTTTCCCTCTCCCTACCCTCTGGGTGTGTGTGTGTGTGTGTGTGTGTGTGTGTGTATACATGTCCCTCAGTATTTGAGAAGGATTGTTTCCAGTACCCCTTGCAGATATCAAAATTGGTGGATGCTCATGTTCCTTTCATAAAATAGCATAGTATCTGCATATAACTTGCATACATCATCCTGTATTCTTTAAATCATCTCTAGGTTACTTATAATTCCTATTATCACGTAAATGCTTTATTAATAATTATTAAACTGTATTGGTTTTTATTTTTATTAATTTTTATTGTATTGATACTTTTTATTTTTTTCTCTGAGCATTTTTGATCCACAGTTGATTGAACCCACTTCTGCAGAAACCTTGGCTATAGACGGCTAACGGGACATGTCAAATGTCTTAGTTGCTATAAAGGAACACCTGAGGCTGGACAATTTATAAAGAAACGAATTTTATTTGGCTCACAGTTCTACAGGCTGTTCAAGAAGCATGGCACTGGCTTTTGCCTCTGGTGAGGGCCTCAGGCTGCTTCCACTCATGGTGGGAAGGGAAGGGGAACTAGTGTTTGCATAGATTACATAGTGAGAGAGGAAGCAAGAGAGAGTGGAGGGGTCAGGCTCTTTTTAAAAACCAGCCCTCGCGGAAACTAATAGAGTGAGAACTCACTCGCACCAATCATGGAAGGCATTAATCTACTCATGAGGAATCTGCCCCAATGACCAAACATCTCTCATTAAGCCCCACCTCCTCCAACACTGGGGATGAAATTTCAACATGAGGTTTGAAAACATCAAACCAAAATATAGCACCAGTATACAATATATATACCAATATAGATAGAGATACACGTTCTGTTTCTCTGGAGAACCCTGACTAACACAGAATTTGGTACTGAAAGTGATTCTAAAGGAACAGAATTTTAAGAATGAGTTTTCTGAGTTGGAGTTTCGGTAATTTTGTCTCTAATCTGATTAGATTTAAAGACAAGAATGACTATCTCCAGTAGTAAAGGGAGCACTGATAACCCATGGTCCTATGTTGTAATACAAGTATGCAAAATACCATTATTAAATACTCCTAATCAAACACTTACAAAGAAACAAAGATCTGGGTGATACCCTTCAAACATTTTTGTCAGGCTAATGAATAAGACAAGATTGACTGGTAGCTCCTACTTTTAATGGACAAATTGAAGAAGAAAAGAAGTTCAGGAATTTAACTCAAATTCACATGAATGATCTGAAGGCTTTCTGTGACCTGAAAGAAACACTTAACTGTTGTACCTGCAAAGTTGTGATTGTGGAAAACCAAACCCAGAATCTCGTCCTACAAGTTACTGAACTACAATACAAATAGAATTCCTAGCCTTGTAACGTGCCTACTGTTAAAGTGATGGATTGAGAAGGAATGAGATTCCAAACAATGGAATATGGACATATAAGAAGATCCCAATGAGGCTGGGGACATTGAACCCCTAGATTCTGCTGAGTTTCTTTGTGAGTAGAAGCTATCATTCTATCCCTGTATGAGGAAACTGTAATGGTATCCTCTGAGGTAGTTGCCTTACAAGACAATGCCGATTCCCCTCAGGATCCACCCCCAGCACTGCTCTTCTTCTAGGCCTATAACTAGACTCACATCCTAGAAGGCAGCTAAAGATAAGACACACAGTGAGACCCATGAAGAGTGCACTACACTCCAAAAAAAAAAAAAACGACAAGATTTTTCCAAATTACGCAGACAGAAATCCAGGGACAGTAAGGGTGTGGGATAAGGACAGAAGGAACATAAAGTTGGATATAAAGCTGGATCCAGCTAGGTCTATTAATATTGACTCCTAAGTGGATATTCTAGATTAAATGTTGCTGGTTGGGGAGTTGAAAGGCTCTACGCGTTGCTTGGCTGGTTTAATGAAACAAGGAGCAAAACATAGCCCACAGGAAATAAATTTGAAATGCCACACCTGCCTTGGCATTTTGTAGAGAAAGAGAATCAAAGGCTTGTAAAATTAGAATGGCAGAGTAGATTTGTCACCTCTGACCTGCTCACCCGCTCTGGAGAGTCTAGTGGATACGTCTTTCACCACAACTATGAGAAACAAATTTGCGAGGGCATCGCCAGCATCCTTCAAGGGCTCTATGATTACCCTTCTTTCTGTAGGTCAGAAACTACAGTGGAAACTGCTGCCACTGAATTGGAAAACCTAAATGCAAAGGAAGGTAGTTGCATCTGGATGGCAGGGACCATGGGGTGGCACTCAGTCACCAAAGGCAAGGTGGGTGGAGTTGCTGTAATGAACAATAGAGTCAAGGTAGCATTAATCATAATAGTCTGACTTTGTTGACAACTGTGGCACTGGCCAGCGATCATAGTACTTCTAGAAGTGAAGTAGGTAAGATGCTTAGTAAATCCTTACTTGATCTACAGAAGAATTCTATATCAAGTGAATAAAAAATTAACTTAAATCATAAAGACATAGAATCATGGCTTAACCTGGTGACTCAAATTGCAGCTGCTGTGGCAGATGTGGTTTCACTGCTTGAGTAAATTAACACATCCCTGATACCTGGTATACAGCTATTGATCTGACACATGTTTTTTTCTCTATTCCTATCAGTAAAGACCACCAGAAGCTATTTGGTTTTGGTTGGCAAGGCCAGCAATACACCTTCACTGTTCTATTTCAGGGGTATATCAATTCTCCAGCTCTGTCATAGTTTAGCTTCCAGGAATTTTCATCACTTTTTCCTTCCACAAAACATCACATTGGTCCTTACATGGAGGTCCTTATGCTGATTGCATCTGCTGAGCAGGAAGTAATGACTAATCTAAACTTCTTGGTAAGACTTGTGTGTGCCAGTACGTGGCAAATAAATCTAACAAAAATTCAGGGGCCTTCTAAGTCATCAAGATTTCTAAAGATCCAATGGTGTGGGGTATGTGGAGATATCCTTTCCAGGGTGAAGGAGGAGTTGTTGCATCTGGCCCTACAACCAAAAAAGAAGCATGATGCCTATTGGGCCTCTTTAGATTTTGAAGCGGAATTGTTTCTCATTTGGGTGTGCTGTTTTGCCCATTTACCAAGTAACCTGAAAAGCTGCTAGTTTTGAATGGAGCTGAGAACAAGAGGAGGACCTGCAATGGCTGAGGCTGCTGCAAAAGCTGCTCTGCCGCTTGGGCCATATGACCCAGCAGATGCAATGGTGCGTGAAGTCTAGTAGCAGATAGAGATGCTGTTTGCAGCCTTAGGCAGGCCCCTATATGTGAACTGTAGTGCAAGACCTTAGGATTTTGGAGTTGGAGCAAAACCCTCCCATCCTCTGCAGATAATTATTTTCCTTTTGGGAAACAGCTTTTAGCCTTAGTAACACTGGGCCTCAGTAACACTGAACACTTAACCATGGGCCACCAAGCAACTATGTGACCTGAGCAGCACATCATGAACTGGGTGTGATTTGACCCTCCGAGCCATAAAGTGAGGCATGAACTGTAGTACTATCATTAAATAGGACAGAGCCCTCAAGGCACAAGTAAGGTACATGAAGAAGTGGCCCAAATGCCTGTGGTCCCCACTGCAGCTACATTGCCTCCTCTCTCCCAGCCTGCGCCTATGACCTAATGGGGAGCTCCCTACAACCAGCTGACAGTGGAGAAGATGGCTTAGGCCTTATTTATAGATAGTTCTGCAGGCACTACCCAAAAGTGAATAGCTGTAGCATAAGAACCCCTTTCTAGGAAATCCACTCTGTAGGCAGAACTTCAAGCAGGGCACTTGGTTGTTCATTTTACTTGAAAGGAGACAGGGCCAGATGTGTGATTACATACAAATTTATGGGCTGTAGCCAATGGTTTTGCCGGGTGGTCATGAACTTAGAAGAAACATGAGTGGAAAATTACTGAGAAGGAGGTCTGAGGAAGAGGTGTGTGGATAAAACTCTTTGGAGAAAAAAAAAAAAAAGTGAAGATATTTGTGTCCCACGTGGATGTTCACCAAAGGGTGACCTTAGAAGAGGAGGATTTTAATAATCAAGTGGATAGGAGGACCCATCCTGTGGATACCAGTCAGCCTTTTTCCCCAGCCATCCCTGTCACTTCTTAATGGGCTCATGAACAAAGTGTCATGGTGGCAGGGATGGAAGTTATGCATAGGCTTAGAAACATGGACTTCCACTCACCAAGGCCTACCTGGCCACAGACACCACTGAGTGCCCAAACTGTCAGCAGCAGAGACCAACACTGAGCCTCAGATATGGCACCAGTCCCCAGGGTGATCAGCCAGTTAACTGGTGGCAGGTTGCTTACATTGAACCCCTTCCATCATGGAAGAGGCATTGTTTTGTCTTTACTGGAATAGATACTTAAGATACACATGTGGTTTTCCTACATGCAATGCTATTGCCAAAACTGCCGTCTATGGACCTTTAGAATGCCATTTACCATCACAGTATTCCACACAGCATTGCTTCTGATCAAGGAACTCACTTCACAGCCAAAGACATGCAGCAATAGGCTCACGGTCATGGAATCCATTAGTCTCATCATGCTCCCCATCAACCAGGTGCAGTCGGCTTCACAGAACAGTGGAACGGCCTTTCAAAGTCTCAGTGCCAGTGCCAGGTAGGTGGCAATACCTTGCAGGGTTGGGGCCACATTCTCCCGGAGGCTGTCTACACCGCAAATCAGCAACTAATCTATGGTGCTGTTTCTCCCATAGCCAGAGTTTACTGGTCCAGAATTCAGAAAGGTAGAAACGGGAGTGGCATCACTTACCATCACCCCTAGTGATTTACTAGCAAAATTTTTGCTTTATGTCTCCACAACCTCAGGTTCTGTTGGCCTTGCAGTTTTAGTTCCAGAGGGAGAAATGCTTGCACTGGGAAGCACAGCAATGATTCCATTAAACTGGAAGTTAACACTGCCTCCCAGCCACTTTGGGCTCCTCTGAACGTTAGGCCAAGAAGATGACCTTCACAAGTAGTTCTCCCCTAGCATAGCTTTTTTTTTTTTTGTCCTGCCCCTGACTCCTTTCCCTGGCTGCCATGTTCCCAGTCAGTTTCCTAGAACCCCCAACTCCTCTTGATTCTGGGTTCACCCTTCAATGAGGCAGGAAGGCTAGAGGGGGCTGGAACATCTGGCATTCGGCTCTAGCAGCCTTTTCCCTGGGAATAGTTCTGGGTGAACTTTACAATTTCTTTCCTTTTACTCTAGTCCTAGAGATTTTTCTTAGTGTTTCATCCTGGGAACCTGCTGGGGTTCCTGGAGGGAAAGCCCAGCAGAGTGTGCCCTCCCGAGCCTGCAGACCCAGACCTTCCTCACTCCCACACTAGTCTATATTCAGCCCTGAGTAATTTGCCAAAATTACCATTGAAGTTTTGCTCCTAGCTCATGACTCCAGTGGCTTCTGCTCCAGGTAAGTAGATGTCAACTGTGAGTCTCTGGACTTGCCCCTTTCAAGATTTTGGGATGGCAGCTGACCCTGAAACTTAGTTCTCTGATGGGCCTAGAAAAAGTCATTACGTTTCAGTTTACACAGCTTTTTCTGGTTATTTGGATGGGAATGTTGACTTCCAAACTCTGACATGTCAGAGGTGAAACTGAAAACCTCTCATAAAAAATTTACATGAATTATAATTTTTAAACTTTTCATCATGAAAATTTGAAAACATTTCTAAAGTAGAGAGAATAGGCCAGGTGTGGTGGTTCATGCCTGTAATCCTAGAACTTTGGGAGGCTGAGGTGGGTGGATCACCTGAGGTCAGGAGTTCGAGACCAGCCTGGGCAATACGGTGAAACCCCATCTCTATTAAAAAATACAAAAATTGGTTGGGCATGGTGGTACATGCTTGTAGTCCCAGCTACTTGGGAGGATGAGGCAGGAGAATTGCTTGAACCCAGGGAGCAGAGTTTACAGTGAGCCGAGATAGCGCCATGGTACTCCAGCCTGGGCTACAGAGAGAGACTCTGTCTCGAAAACAAAGAAACAAAAGAAAACAAAAAGAGTAGAGAGAATAGTATAATGACCCCTCAAGTTCCCTTTCTCGAGGTAAGACCAGCTTCCACCACCAATCTTCTCAAGGTCCTTCCAGCTGGTGTTCACTATCCCATCCCAGGTGTGTGTGTTGATTGTTTTTGAGAAAAGACCTTGCTATGTTGCTCAGGTTGGTCTGGAACTCTTGGACTCAAGTGATCCTCCTGCCTCAGCCTCCCAAGAAGCTGGGACTACAGGCATGCCCCGCCCAGCTGGCATGTGTGTTTTAAAGTTTGTTTCATCTCTGAAAGCAAAACCAATCTTAGCTATTTATCGTTGTGAAATAAAACCTGGGCTCAGCATTTATCAATCATACGTGGCTCACCCCAGATTATTTTGAAATAACCCTGGACATATTTACATTTCATCTGTAGATATGAAATATGCATGTATTTCTAGATGATAAGATGCTTAATAAAGGAGTCACACTGTCATCACACCTAAAAATCATATTTAGTCGGTGCTCGTGTGTTCCACTCGTCTTAGAAACAGTCAGCAGCTCGTGTGAACTGGGATCTTCATAAGGCCCTTTTACCGACACAGGTCTCTTGTGTATCTTCTCATCTAACGGTCCTCCTCCATTTTTTAATTGTACTATCTTTCTGTTGAAAGAACTGGGTTCTTTGTCCTGTACAGTTTCCCATAGTCAAGTTTCACGGATTATGCCTCTGTTCCTTGTATTTCCCATAAATGGGTAGATGGATCATGAGACTTGATCAGACTCAGGTTCCACTTATTTTTTCTCATTTTGGGCAAGATTATTTTATAACCACTGCTGTGAGAGCCATCAGGAGGTGCACACAGGGGGTTTTGTTGTCTCTCTTTTTAGGCGGTTTATAGCCTCAGTGCTTCAAACTTTGATCCATGACTCTGTTAGGAAATCCAAAACATAATTTTCTAATTCTCACTCTTTTCTTCATTTGTTAGGTGGAATATTTCTATCCAGAGAAATTTCCCTCTTCAGTGACTGGAGTGCAGGCCCTGGCGGTGGTGCGAAGGTGCCCTTCACCCCTGTGCTGAAGTCAGGTGACTCTGGGGGTTGGCATGGGTGCGGCTGGCATAGCTGTGGTTGGCACAGCCTTCACTCTACCACTTGTTCCCTCTCTTTTTATGGAGAGAGAAATTAAAAAACTCCTGCTGCCACCATAAGCCCTCTGAATGCCCACAGGTCACACTTTAATACTTAAATAAAAAGCAGAAGAGGCAAAATACTAGGGTGTGTAAAAACTGGGTGATGGGTATGTGGGCATTTATTATGTTATTCCTTAAATTTGTCTGAATTTTAGAGTATTTTATAGCAAAACTTCATTAAAATGGCAAAAACATGGCAAAATATGAAAACGTGTTGTAACTGAGTGGTGGATATATGGGATTTGGATTTGTTTTATTCTCTACACTTCTCTGAATTTTAAAGTCTTTTATGATAAAACTTATTTAAAGTATAAGAAAAAATGCGGCAGAGAGATCCAAGATGGCCGATTAACAACAGCTCAGGATTTCAGCTCCGAGTGAAAGCACAGAGAGCGAGTGGACGCCGCAATTTCAGACGAATTTCTGTGGAACACAAACTGGGAAATTCCCGGCCGAGGAGCCACACGGGTCACCAGCGCGACTCTTTTGGCCGGCGCAGCTGCTTTGCCGGTGCCCCGGCGCGGCGCGGCGCAGCGCAGCGCTTCTCAGTGCGGAGTATATGCGACTGGGTGCCCTCTGAGTCGGGCTCAGCTGGTCCCATCCCCACAAGGAGAACAGCAATTGGAAGCGCTGAGGACTGAGTGTTTCACAGTAAGCACAGCTGAACCCGGGAAGGCCTAGCTCTGTGGGGAAAGGGCGTCCGCCGAAGGAAAATTAAGAAACAGAAAAAACTTCATCACCAACAAGCCGGACGTCCACTCAGACCCAATCTGAAAGTTGGCAATTACAAAGACGACAGGTGGATAAATCCACAAAAATGAGAAGAAACCAGTGCAAAAAGGCTGAGAACACCCGAAATCAGAATGCCTCTCCTCCTACAGGGGATCGCAGCTCCTCATCAGCAAGAGAACAAGGCCTGAC
>CAUYLG010013339.1:0-26180 GCA_963573385.1 Cacajao melanocephalus | reverse complement strand
CCCTGTGGGAGGAGAGGCATTCTGATTTCGGGTGTTCTCAGCCTTTTTGCACTGGTTTCTTCCCATTTTTGTGGATTTATCCACCTGTCGTCTTTGTAATTGCTGACTTTCAGATTGGGTCTGAGTAGACGTCCGGCTTGTTGGTGATAAAGTCTTTTCTGTTTCTTAGTTTTCCTTTGGCGGACGCCCTTTCCCCACAGAGCTAGGCCTTCCCGGGTTCAGCTGTGCTTACTGTGAAACTCTCAGTCCTCAGTGCTTCCAAGTGCTGTTCTCCTTGTGGGGATGGGACCAGCCGAGCCCAACTCAAAGGGCACCCAGTCGCATATACTCCGCACTGAGAAGCTCTGTGCCACGCCGGCCAAAAGAGTCGCGCAGGCGACCCGTTTGGCTCCTCTGCTGAGTAGCTCCCAGTTGTGGGCAACAGAAATTCGTCTGAAATTGCGGCGTCCACTCTCTCTCTGCGCTTTCACTGGGAGCTACAATCCTGAGCTGCTGCTAAATGGCTATCTTGGATCTCTCTCCCTGAAGATTATTTTTAATATCATTTTGGGTAATATACTTCTAGTAATTCTGATATAGATAGTTTTCTCATCATACTTGGATAACTAGAGACAAAAAGTTTCACTTAGATTGCGTGATTTTCAGCTATTGTTGAACGCTGGAATTGCCTGGGGTGCTTTTAAAATACTTTTGGTCAGTTCACACCCCCTGATTTTATTGGTCTGGGCTACAACCTGGATATTAGGATTTTTAAAACACTCTCTACGGTAATTGTAATGTATATTCTGGGTTGAGGATTTAGAGGTTAAAAAGCTTATAATGCAGTTAGACTAAGAAGCATAAATTCATGTGTACTAAAATAAATTTATTTGGATATAATTAGAAATAAAGAAGACTGGCTGGGCATGGTCGCTCATGTCTGTAATTCCAGTGCTTTGAGAGGCTGAAGCAGAGGATTACTTGAGGCCAGGAGTTTGAGACCAGCAAAGGCTACATAGCAAGACCTTGTCTCTACCAAAAAAAAAAAAGGAAGAAAAAAAATTAGCCAGGTGCAGTGGTGCCTGCCTGTAAATCCCAGCTACTCAGGAGGCTAAGGTGGAAGGATTTGCTGGAGCCCAGGAGGTTGAAGTTGCAGTGAGTCCTGATCCTGCCACTGCACTCCAGCCTGGGTGACAGAGCGAGACTCTGTCTCTTAAAACAAGAACGAAAAACACCACAGTGACCAACTAGGGGATGTGGGCAGGGGAAGGGGAAAAGAAGGTGAATTGATAAAGCGCTAAGGCACTGTGTCCTTACGATCTCCTCTGCCCCTGCCGGCCTCTTGTTTTCTGTTCTTGATGAATAGTAAGATCTTTTAAATAGTTAGCTGGTCCCCAGACTTAAGTGTGTATCAGAATTAACTGGAGGGTTTGTTAAAACACAAATTACCGGGACTCATCCTCAGAATTTCTGATTGTTTAGGTCTGAGGCACAAGATTTTGTGTTTCTAACAATTTCCTAGGTGATGCTTATGCTGCTGGTCAGGGAACTACACTTGAAGAAATACTAATCTAGTCAACCAAGCTGAAAACGTGTAACATTAGCCTGACATTTATTGTCTGTATATATTTTATATATATCCAGTGAACTTTAAAAATGATTATGTAAACACAAACCTGTGTTTCCATCACCTAGAATTAGTAGATGTTAATGGATGTGTGGATTAATATTATGAATAAATATTTCCTTTTTGGTGATAATATGCTGTTGTATTTTATTTCACACTTTTGAGTACAAGTAATAAAAAGTATGATGAATTTTCTGGGCTTGACATAAGTGCTCGTTAGGGAAAGCTGTAACATTGAAAATAGTGCTCCATTAACTTGTTTGATCAGTCTTTTAGGCAACCAAAAGATAAGGAAAGAAAAACAATACAAATCTAGATTATATACTCAATCTGATAAAAAAACATTAAAAAGTATTATGTGTTTGAAAATGAAATAAATTGTCAGCTGCAATTATTTTATCCTGTGTTTTTCTGTTTGAATAGTTTATTTGAATAGTTCACAGGATTAATAAGTTGAATTTATTTCTATATCTAGATACTTGGGAGGAGAACGGTAAACTGCTATGTATGATATAAAAAATTTAAATATGTGGTGAAAACATTATTTTCAATTCTAAAACACTTGTTCAATTCTAAAATGACTTGTTTTCCCCCTATGCTTGATATATGTCAAGAGGGAAAAAAGTATTAATGGGTATTATTTACTCAAGAAACACTGAGTTCATATTCAGGACTGTCAGCTTGATTGTGGAACAGTCAAGTAGTTTTCATCAGTCTTGCTTAGCTTTTTGTTATGCATTAAATATGTACTTCATTCAGGAAGAGATCACCCTAGCCAGGTTAGTTTTGTCAGATAGAAATAATGCTGTTTTCACAGTCTCCTGAAGGGCATTATTAATCACTGCTATGTGTCTTTTCAGCTTGGAGCTAATACTGGGATTCCCTGAACTTTGCTAGCTTCTGTAAATTCTCCTCACCATTCTTTGAAGTAAGGATTTGTACATGACTTTGGAATGGACTTACTCTCTGTTGAAAATCTTTGTATAGCTTCAAATTGCACTCCCTCCTATGTATTTTTCATGAAATTATTCTCTTGACACACTTGTTTATTTTCTATTTTGTCTTTCCAGACTCTTCTGTTTGCTTCCTTCTTGGACTGTTCCTTCTTGCTAGAACTCTTGATCTTCACTTATTAACTAAAATTAAGAGTCCTTCCCATGTTTCCTTTAACAGGGAGACCAGCTTGTTTTTATAGCTCATAAAATATAGGCAGATAGTAGAAGAGAGATGAAAGCAAGTACTTTGCAAATTATGGTATGTTTACTTCAGTTTTCATATAGTCTGGGAGTTTGGTCTTTTTTCCCTGGAAACCACCTCTGTTTTGTCTTGCAGATGAGGGTGTGATCTTAAAGCTAGCATTGACCTTTTGGGTAGTCTGTGCTTATCTTTCAAGTGTTTGTAGTAATTAGAACCAGCATGTCAAAAAAAAGCACTCTTCTTAATGTTATTTTTATTGTCTTGATCTTCTGGATTCAGAAAAAATAAAGGTGGTTATTTTTATAACTGGATTTCCTATATTTATGGTTAAGAATTCCAAAACTAACAAAGAGAAAATTATTTTGACTGTATGTGCTATAAAAATCATGTATTCAAAGTTTGTACGGTCACAATTCTGAATTCATGAGGATTTACCAAACATTCAAATTAAAGCCTAATCAATAACTTTCTTCTTTGTAGAGGGCTGTTCTAAGGCCGGTACTTTCCCAGGACCTGGGTATATTATATAGTGTGATAAATATCACAGAGCAAGTGTCCTTGGTTAGGAACTGCATATTGGGAGTCCTTTAGGATTTTTGCTTTAACTTACTTATATTTCACTAGGAGTCTTCCCTACCACACCCCCAGCTCTTTGTAAAAAAAAATTACCTACTCTGTACCTTGCCTGTTTGGCTACTAGTTATATTTAACTGACCTTTGATAGTGCTGCAGTCAAAATTCAGCATTTAGGCAAAATGGATGGCAGTGTTAGCTGTTTTTCTCCTGGCATGTCACTGTGCATTATCTGGGATGGCATGCTTTGTGAGTATCTGTGTGGTTTCCCAATGGGAGAAGGGAGGTCTGGCTGCATTCACTCTCACAAGATGACCTTTGTTTCTACACATTCTCTACTTTAACAAAGCGTTGTCTAATCAGTCTATCAATACATATTTATTGAGTGCCTATTATGAATGCCCAGTAGTATGCTGGGTACTTTGAGAGTTTGTTTTCAATAGGGGGCAGGGTAGAAAGAAAAAGAACCATGCATTTGAGTTTAAAATAATGTTAACATGAAATATGTATATTTTGTGTAGTTTTATGAACATGAATTTTTGGAGGAGCAGAATTCTGGAGTATTTTGGCCCACATTAGCTTCCAGAATTGAATTATTCTTTAGAGTAAAATCACTAAAGCTAGAATTCCAGGCTGCTGTGAGCAGTGTCTCTGCACTCCAGCCTTGGTGACAGGAAACTTCTATCTTAAAAAAAAAAGAAAAAGAAAAAGAGTGAATTGTTTTCTCATTGAGGTGCAACTTATTCATGTAAGAGAGATATTTAATGTTAAGGTTTTTTCCTTTCCTCCCCTTTCCCCTTTGCCCTTTCCCCTCCCCTTCCTTTCTTCCCCTTCACCTTCTTTTCCTTTTCTTTTTTTTTCCTTCCTTTTCTTTGACAGAATCTCACTCAATCACCCAGGCTGGAGTGCAGTGGTATGATCTCTGTTCACTGCAACCTCCACCTCCTGGGTTCAGGCAATTCTCATGCCTCAGCCTCCCCAGCAGCTGGGACTGCAGGCATGTGCCATTATGACCTGCTAATTTTTGTATTTTTAGTGGAGATGAGGTTTTGCCATGTTGCCCAGGCTAATCTCAAACTCCTGACCTCAAGTGATCTGCCCACCTCAGCCTCTCAAAGTGCTGGGATTATGGGCATGAGCCACTGCACTTGGCTTATTACGGATTTCTTTAAATGTGGTATTTGATGTAGAGACTTACACAATTAGTATATCTTAAAATATGTAATGAATTTCCCACAATTTCAGCATTTAAAAAATGTTTGGAATAGGAAGATGCTCAATATTTTAGGGGAAATGTATATTGTTTACATATATATATATATATATATATATATATATATATATATGTATGGACAGAGAGAGAGAGAGAGAGATCAATTTTTGGAAGCAGCATAGTGTTAAAAGCACAAGCTATGAAATAAGATTGCTGGATGGTTCTGTCACTTCAGGATAGGTCGATGTTATTATTTGTTTCCTTTTTTGTAAAGTGAAAATAATGGTACATTATGGGTGAAATGTAAAGTTTAAATGAGTTAGAATGCATAAAGCATTCAGAAAAGGAGCTAGCCAGGCATGGTGGGTCATACCTGTAATCCCAGCATTTTTGGAGGCCCAGGCGGGTGGATTGCTTGAGCCCAGGAGTTTGAGACCATCCTGGACAACATAACAAGACCCCCGTGTCTAAAAAAAAAAAGATAAAAATGAAAATAAAAATAGAACAGGATCTGGCCTGTGGTAAGCAGTAATTATTTTATTGTAGCCTTTTTTTTTTTAAAAAAAAGTGAATGTCAGCATAGAAAAACTGTTTCGAAGGATACCCATACAATATTTTTTAGTGATTTTTCTCAGATTCATAGGACTATTAATTTTTCTTTCTGTCTATAATTCATTCCTTTTTCCCCCTATAATGAACACGTGTTTCTGGTGTAATAAAGTAGAAGATAGTGAAGAATAAGATTTAGTCTGAATGTTTGTATGAATCCATATGAAGCAGTGTCTTTGTCTGGGGTAAATACCCAAGATTCGTTGTCTTAGGGCCATGGAAAACTAGGACACGGACACACTTCAGAATGGAAGTTTAATAGGTGAAAGAAAGAGAAGAACTTTCTGCCACAGTGAGGGGGTCCTGGATAAGTTGGTTGCTGGTTCTGTGGTAGAATGCAAGGGGTTTTATAGATAAACTTGAGGAGGTGGTGCCTGATTTACATAGGGCATGAAAGATTGGTTGGACCAAGTGTGCCATTTATGAAAACTGGTTAGGGCTAGGTGTTCATTTGCTTAGGGCACGAAAATCTGGCCATCCCCGACGCTAATCTTTTACGATACAGATGGATTCTCTACCTGGCCAGCGCCATGTCTGTTTCTTTACTGTACACGTGGTGACAAAGAAAAGGGAAGGTGGAGCCTTCATGGTGAATATACCTGGCCCCCAGGTAGCCTTTTTCTATTAGCATAGCTGCTGACATTCAGCTGTGCAAGCTTCCAACTTGCTTATTTATGTTTGCAGCTTGATTTTTCAGCCTGCTCTTTGTTAGAAAAGAAAATTCTTTTGGGGCTGCTTTTTGTTAAAAGGGGAAATTGTGTGAAGGACTCTGTTGCCCTTATTATTTGCCTAAATAATTTCTTTCTACCTCCTGTATCAATTACACAATAAAATCTAGAATTAGTTGCTAGGAAGTTAGTAAATATTTGAATGACATTGAATGATCTACATAGATGATGATGTTTTTATCTTGAAGCTGTTCATAATTTAGCATAGAAAACATGGCAAACGTGACAGAACTACCATGGATGGTATGCTTGTTCTGTTTTTTAGGTTTTTTTTTTATTTATTTTTATTTTTTTAGACAGTCTCTCACTCTGTCACCCAGGCTGGAGTGCAGTGGTGCTGTCTTGGCTCATTGCAACCTCTGCCTCCTGAGGTTCAAGTGATTCTCCTGCCTCAGCCTTCTGAGTAGCTGGTCACACTACAGGTGTGTGTCACCATGACCAGCTAATTTTTGTATTTTTAGTAGAGACTGGGTCTCACCCTGTTGGCCAGGGTGGTCTTAAACTCTTGGACAAAAGCAATCCACCTGCCTTGGGCTTCCCAAAGTGCTGGGATTACAGGGGTGAGCCACTGCCCCCAGCCTGTATATCTTCTTTTGAGAAGTGTCTGTTTAAAAAGTAAATGAAAATAAAAATAGAACAAAGGCTAGCCTTTGGTAAAAATTAATTATGACTTTTATCGTACTCTTTGTACAAAAAGGTGAGTATCAGCATAGCAAAACTATTTTGAAGGATGCCCATAAAATTTTTTTAAGTGATTTTTCTCAGATGCCTAGGATTATTAGATTATTGGGATCCTTTAGATCTAGGTTATTTAGATCCATTGCCCATTTTAAAATCAGATTAGTTTTTTTTTTGGCTGTTGAGTTGTTTGAATTCCTTGTATATTCTGGGTTTTAGTCCCTTGTCGGATGCATAGTTTGCAGATATTTTCTCTCATTCTGCAGATTTTCTGTTCACTCTGTTGATTGTTTCCTTTGCTGTGCAGAAGCTTTTTAAGTTTATTGTAGTCTCATTTGTCTATTTTGTTTTTCTCACCTGTGCTTTTGAACTCTTACCAAGAAAATCTTTTCCTAGACCAATGTCCTGAAGTGTTTCCCCTACATTTTTTTTCTAGTAGTTTTATAGGAATAGTTTCAGGTCTTACATTGAAGTCTTTAATCAGTTTTCAGTTGATGATTGTATTTGGTTAAAGGAAGGGGTCTAATTTTTTCTGCATGTGGATATCCAGTTTTCCCAGTACTATTCATTGAAGAGGGTGTCCTTTTCCCAATGTATGGTCTTGACTCTTTTTTTGAAAATTAGTTGGCTGTAAATATGTTAATTTGCTTCTGGTTTCTCTGTTCTGTCCTTTTGGTCTAGGTGTCTGTTTTTATACCAGCACCATGCTGTTTTGATTACTATAGCTTTGTAGTGTATTTTGAAGTCACATAGTGTGATGCCTTCTGCTTTGTTCTTTTTGCTCAGTATTGTTTTGGCTATTCAGGGTCTTTGTGGTTCTATATAAACTTGAGAATTTTTTTTTTTCTGTGAAGAATGTCACTGATATTTTGATATGGATTGCATTGAATCTGTAGTTTGCTTTGGAAAGTATGGTCTTTTTTTTTGTTTGTTTTTTAGAGATGAGGTCTTGCTTTGTCATCCGAGCTGGAGTGTTGTAGTATATCATAGCTCACTGAAACCTCAAACTCTTGGGCTCAAATGATTCTCCCACCTCAGCCTCACATGTAGCTGGGACTACAGTGGTCATTTTAACAGTATTTAAAAATTGGAAAGAACATGGGATGTCTTTCCAGTTTTTTGTGTGCTCTTTGATTTCTTTCATTAGTATTTTGTAGCTTTCATTGTAGAGATCTTTTACCTTCTTGGTCAAATTTGTTCTTAAGCTTGTTGTAAATGGGATTGCATTCTTGCTTTCTTTTTTAGCTAATTTGTTATTGGTATATGGAAATATTACTGATTTTTGTATGTTGATTTTTTTTTCTTTCATCCTTCAACTTTAGTGAATTTGTTTATTAGTTCTAAGAGTGTTTTAATGGAGTCTTTAAGTTTTTCTAGATATATGAATATGTCTGCAAACAGGGACATTTAACTGGCTCTTTTGGAATTTGGATGCCCTTTATTTTTTTCTCTTGCCTAACAGCTCTAGCTGGGACTTCCAGTACTATGTTGAATAAGAATGGTGAATGTGGGGATACTTGTCTGGTTCTAGCTCCTAGAGGAAATGCATTCAACTTTTCCTTATTAAGTGTGATGTTAGCTGTCACTTTGTTATATGTGGTGTTGATTATGTTGAGTTATGTTTCTTCAGTGCCTAGTTTATTGAGAGTTTTTCTCAGGAAGGTATGTTGAATTTTATCAAATGCTTTTTTCTGCATCTATTGAGATAATCATATGGTTTTTTTAATTCATGCTAATGATGTGATATATCACATTTATTGTTTTATGTATGTTGAACCATCCTTGCATCCCTGGGATAAATCTCACTTTGTCTTGGTGTATTACCTTTTTAATATGCTGTTGGATTTTATTTGCTAGTATTTTGTTGAGGATTTTTGCATCTATGTTCATTGGGGATATTGACCTGTAGTTTTTGTTGTTGTTTTTGTATCCTTGTCTGGTTTTGGCATCAAGAGAATGCTGGCTGGCCCTATAGAATAAGTTATAACGAATTACCCCCTCTTCAGCTTTTTGGAATAGTTTGAGAAGATTTAGTGTTCTTTAAAAGTTTTGTAGAATTTAGCATTAAAGCTATCTGTTACTGAGTTTCCCTTTGTTGGGAGACTTTTTATTACTGATTCAATATTGTTACTTGTTATTGTTCTGTTGAGGTTTACTACTTGTATTAGTCTGTTTTCACATTGCTGATAAAGACATACCAAGACTGGGGAGAAAAAGAGGTTTAATTGGACTTACAGTTTCACGTGGCTGGGGAGGCTTCAGAATCATGGCAGCAGGTGAAAGGCACTTCTTATGGCAGCAGCAAGAGAATATGAGGAAGAAGCAAAAGTGGAAACCCCTGATAAACCCATCAGATCTTGTGAGACTTACTACTATCACAAGAATAGCATGGGAAAGGCTGGCTCCTATGATTCAGTTACCTCCCCCTGGGTCCCACCCACAATACATGGGAATTCTGGGAGATACAATTTAAGATGAGATTTGGGTGGGGGCCATAGCCAAACCATATCATTGCACCTCTGACCCCTTCAAATCTCATGTCCTCACATTTCAAAACCAGTCATGCCTTCCCAACAGTCCCCTAAAGTCTTAACTCATTTCAGTATCAACCCAAAAGTCCATAGTAATTTCAGTATTAACCCAAAATCTCATCTGAGACAAGGCAAGTCTTTAAATTCATAAACCATTAGCTAGGCTATGAAGAGAGAAGACTAAAATAAAATCTGAAATGAAAAAGAAAACTACAGAAATACAAAGAATTGTTAGACACCATTATGAACAGCTATACACCAACGAATTGGAAGATGTAGAAGAATTGGATAAATTCCTGGTTATATACAACTTACCAAGATTGGACCAGGAAGAAGTAGTGCGTATTCAAAGAAGTTTGGCTGTGTCCCCACCCAAATCTCAACTTGAATTGTATCTCCAAGAATTCCCACATGCTATGAAAGGGACCCAAGGGACGCTAACTGAATCATGGGGCCAGTCTATCTATCTTCTTGTTGAATTTCTCACTGATGGATTGTTTTCCTTATTTCTTTGTACTGTTTATCTCTGTGTGTGTGTGTCTGTGTGTATGTGTGTGTGTGTGTGTGTGTGTGTGTGTTTGTATATTGCTGAGTTTCCTTAAGATCGTTGTTTTGAAGTTTTATCGGGCATTTCAGAGATTTCTTTTTCTTTTTCTTTTCAGTCTGTCACTGGGGAATTACTGAGTTCCTTTGGAGGTGTTGTATTTCCCTTGCTTTTTTATGTTTTGTGTGTCTGTATGTTGGCATCTGTGCATCTGGTGCAGCCAGCTGCTCCTTCTAATTTTGTGGAGCAGTGTTTGTGAGGAAATACTTTTTCCTGTAGGTATATCTATAGTATTGGTTGGGTAATATGCTTTAGCTGTGCAATAGAATATTATTCAGCCATTAAAAGGAATGAAGTGCTGATACGTTCTGCAGTGTGTGGATGTACCTCCAAAACTGTATCCTGATTGAAAGGAGCCAGATACAAAAGGTCACATATTGTATGGTTCCATTTACATGTAGTATCTTTTTTTGTTTTTACATGGAGTTTCGCTCTTGTTGCCCAGGCTGCTGGAGTGCAATGGCACGATCTCGGCTCACTGCAACCTCCACCTCTTGGGTTCAAATGATTCTCCTGCCTCAGCCTCCCGAGTAGCTGGGATTACAGGCATGTGCCACCATGCCCGGCTAATTTTGTATTTTTAGTAGAGATGGGGTTTCTCCATGTTGGTCAGGTTGGTCTCGAACTCCCGACCTTGGGTGATCTGCCTGCCTTAGGCTCCCAAAGTGCTGGGATTACAGGCGTGAGCCACTGAGCCCAGCCTACTTGTAATATCTTTCGTAGATAAATCTACAGATACAGAATGCTAATTGGTGGTTGCCGAAGCTGGGAAGAATGAGGAGTGGGGAGAAACTGCTTTAGGGGTAAGGAGTTTTACTCTGGAATGATGGAAATATTTTGGAACTAGATAGAGGTAGTCATTGCAGAGCATTGTGAATGTACTAAATGCTACAGAATTATTCACTTTAAAATGGTTAATTTTATGTGATGTGAACTACACTGCAATACATTTTTTTAAAAGTTCTATGAACAGTCATAAATAAAAACAAATATTCACTATTGTGATTACTATAATTGCCCTTTGTTGAGTATTTACTGTGGGCTGGAGTCTTCACCTATATTGATTCTAAGCCTTATGTCAGCATTGGAAGATAGACTAGGAAGAACAGAAACAAAGAACTGTATTAGTAGTTTAAAATAGTGGCTTTAAATTGCTTTACACCTTGTTTATCAAATCAAGTCAGCCCTTGAAATTTAATCAGGGACTGGACAGTAGGGGTCACCCATGTTATTTACGTTTCTCTGGCTACGTTTAGAGCATCTTAAGTCATAAACATAGATTTACTGAATGAGTTTGATACTTTGAAAATTATCAGCTAGAGGCAGGGCACAATGGCTCACACCTGTAATCCCAGCACGTTGGGAGGCTGAGGCAGGTAGATCACCTGAGATCATGAGTTTGAGATTAGCCTGTCCAACATGGTAAAACCCCATCTTTAATAAAAACACAGAAATTAGCCAGGTGTATTATAGGTGGTGGGTGCGTATAATCCCAGCTACTTGGTAGGCTGAGGCAGGAGACTCGCTTGAAGCCTAAGGTAGACGTTGCAGTGAGCCGATATTGTGCCATTGCACTCCACACTGGGCGACAGAGTGAGACCCTGTCTCAAAAAAAATTATCAGGTAGAAGCATTTGATTATGAACTTATATTTATTTGAATTCTTTATTTTATTTTTCAATTTTAAGTTTTATAGTTGAAAATAAGTCTTTTGCCATAGAAAAATTATTTATATTTGAAACAGTGTATTTGAAGTTTGTATTTGAAACCATGTTTTGAAGACATTATGAAAATTACACTTAAAAATTTAATATGAGAGGCTAAGGTGGGAGGATTGCTTGAGACCCAGAGTTTGAGACCAGCCTGGGCAACATAGCAAGACCCTGTCTCTAAAAAAATTTTTTTAAAAATTAGCCAGGCATGGTGGCATGCACCTGTAGTCCCAGCTTCTTGAGAGGCTGAGGTGGGAGGATCACTTGAGCCCGGGAGGTTGAGGTTACATTGAGCCATGATCATGCCATTGTACTCCAGCCTGGGTGGTAGAGTGAGACTCTGTCTTAAAAAAAAAAAAAGTTAACAAAAACATATCTGTGTTGTATGAGATAATTTAAACAAGAGACTTATTTAAAAGAATTAGTAAATCTTTTTTTTAACTTGGAAAATAGTTTCATTTTTGATTGTCTAGTCCTCCCCTTCTTTTTTTCACATTTAGCTGTAAATTCTGGTTAAATATAATACTCTTTTTTTGTTTTTGTCAAATATTGGTGTTTTAGGCGTGGCTGGTCCAGTAAAATTATATGAATGAAGCTTTGTATCCTTCAGTAGCACTTTGACTTTAAAACCTGGTGGTCATTTTTATGAAAACTTTAAATAGGATTTAGTAGTTAACAATATATTTTTTAAGCTGTGTAATAACATCTAATATTTTGAATTGTTTTTGGGATATATATTTTAATTTAGCACAAATGAATCACTTTTTGGACCATAACCCATTGTAGAAACATATATGTCTTAATAATCAAAAGTTTTATGTATGTATGTATGTATGTGTGCGTGCATGTATGTATGTATGTATGTATGTTTTGAGATAGGGTCTCACTCTGTTGCTCAGGCTGGAGTGCATTGGTCTATCATGGCTCATTGTAGCCTCAACCTCCTGGGCTCAAGTGATTCTCCCACTTCAGCCTCTTTAGTAGCTGGAACTACAGGTGTGTGCCACCACATCCAGCTAATTTTTGTATTTTTTGTAGAGATAGGGTTTTGTCTTGTTGCCTAGACTGGTCTCAAACTCTTGGCCTCAAGCAGTCTGCCTGCCTCCACTTCTCAAAGTGCTGAGATTACAGGCGTGAGCCTCTGTGCCTGGCCAAAACGTAAGTTTTATGATGTAACACTTGCTTTGTGGGAGATGTTAGATATTTTAAATTTTATTTTCTTTTAATGAGAAAAGGTTGGCACTCAGCCCCTAAATTGTTTTTACAACTCATTTTATAACAAGCCAGTTTGAAAAGCTGCTAGTGTAAAATGCCAGTGTTTCTGAAATATCCTTTGAAGACCATCAGATTCTATAAAATTTCATCATTGGAAAGTTAGGGTTTAGGGAAGACTATTCTAAATATATGTAACTTTGTAATCATAACACGAACAGAAGTAATATTAATAAATGGTACCTGAGGAGATTACCTGGGTAGCCCTAGGATGCCAGGTCATAGTAGCCAGAGAATGCTTCAACACATATTGAAAACTCACAGAAATAAAATTGAGTAGAAATGCTTGCTTACAGTGCTGAGAAAATGCTGATGGAAGTGGATCTCTGAGAGCAGGAGAAAGCGCAGTCTGTCTTGAGCAGAGAGCCATTAAATGCTTAGGGATGTGCCCTTGTAGGAAGGGAGCCCTGGATGCAGGTGCTCTTTTTCAGTTTTCTTAAAATAGAGCTGAAAGGAGTACGATTTATGCAGCAGTCAAACCGAGGGCATATTCCTTTCCTGCTGAAGGCTGTAATTCTGCCTCTCTTTGTAGTTCTTTTGCCTGGGAAAAGATGTATATGAACCAGCACAGCTTTGTTGTAATGATAGTCCTCTATTTACCATGATAGTTTATGAGCTAATTTATATTATAAAAAATATATTTAGAGCAAAACAGTCTATATGTGTGTAGTTTGCCAGTTTTACTGTATTTCATTTTAGCCACTGTTTTTTACAGTAATTGCCATAGCTGGTTGTGTCAGTTTGACATTTTATTTCAAAGATTGTATTATAGTCTTTTGCCAAATGTCAAACAGTGACTTCAGAGTTCTTGAATGATAGGCGTAACTCAGTGGTGCTTTGTTTGTTAAGAGTATTGCTAAGATGATGTTATAGTTTCTTTGTTGTTTTGTCTGTAAACTCTGTAGTGCTTAAATGAGACCTTCCCTTGACTCTAAAGATTGTATTGCCTAATAAAGCTTTTATGTATTGATTTCAGGTTATTTGCTGCCTAACTGTAATACTTAAGTGAACTAGAACTCAAGGTTCTAGTCAAGTTAAAAGTTCACTTAAGTATTGATTAGAGCCACCCAGCACTTTGGGTGGCCGAGGTGGGTGGATCATGAAGTCAGAAGATTGGCACCATCCTGGCCAACATGGTGAAACCCCGTCTCTACTAAAAATACAAAAATTAGCTGGGCATGGTGGCATATGCCTGTAATCCCAGCTACTCAGGAGGCTGAGGGAGGAGAATGGCTTGAACCCGGGAGGGGGAGGTTGCAGTGAGCCAAAATCACGCCATTGCACTCCATCCTGGTGACAGAGTGATAATATGTCTAAAAAAAAAAAAAAAAAAAAAAGAATGCTAAAGGATACGTAAGAAAAAAACCTTCTGTACTTTTATGTGTTATAGACATAGCCAATTGGGATTATGCATGTATGTGTACATATACCACACATACTTTTTTTGTTCTTTTAGAGACACAGGGTCTCACTGTGTTACCAGACTATAGTGCAGTGGTACAATCATAGCTAACTGAGCCTCAAACTCCTGGGCTCAAGTGATCCTTCTGTCTCAGCTGCCTGAGTAGCTAGGACTACAAGTGTGAACCAATAGTCATGGCTAATTTTTAAAAAATTTTTTGTAGAGACAGGGTGTCACTGTGTTGCCTGGGCTGGTCTCAAATTCCTAGCCTCAAGCAATCCTCCCTCCTCAGCCTCCCAAAGTGCTGGGATTACAGGTGTTAGCCACCATACCTGGCCCACACACTCTTTGTATTACTTTAAAAAACCAATTAAAAAACTTTAGAGCATCTGCCCAATGTTATTAAATATTCTTCAGGAAGGTTATTTTAAATGACTATATGAAATGATGTCATACTTTTAGCCATTCTTTTATTGTTGGATATTTAGGATATGTCTTCTTTTTGTTATAATATTGTTAGGGCTATCTTTGTTAATACATTTTCACATTTTCTGATTATTTTCCTAAGGTAGATTGCTAAATCATTGAATCTATTTGTCAAAGATGATCAAAGGAATTACAGGAGAGTCCTTTTTTCACCCCATATACATTATACATTCTTAAAGTGTTTAACATAGTATTCATTACCTTGTAATGAGAAAAATGTTACAAACGTGAGTCCACAGATTATTATATTATCTACCTTGTGTTTGGAGAGAAAAGCAACATTGCTAAAATAGTCTTGGCTTCTTGATGATGACACAATTGTGCTTGTAAAATGAAAGAGGACTATTATCATATTCTTAAAGAATACATCTTTTTAAAATAGCTCTTGATCAGCCCTTCTCAATTCAGTCTTTGAGGAAATTAAGCTCTAACGCCCTGAAGTATCTACTCTGTGTAGTGAAATTAACTTATTTCCTATGCATCTTGAACTATACTGGCTTGAATTGTCCTTGAGAGAATTGAGAAAACAGTCGTGAAATTACTTTATGTAGGGCTTAGTTCTTTAGCAGAATACAGTACTGGTTTAGAAAGGCTGTTCTGGATATGGTTATTGACAAATTGTAAACATTAGACCACCTCACTAGCACTGTGTAAGAATGCCCTTCTCACTTTACGTCTTAATGTAATCTTTTGTTTTGTTTTGAGATGGAGTCTGGTTCTGTCGCCCAGGCTGTAGTGCAGGGGTCTGATCTCGGCTCACTGCAACTTCCGCCTCCTGGATTCAGGTGATTTTCCTGCTTAGCCTCCTGAGTAGCTAGGATTACAGGTGTGTGCCACCTCACCCGGCTAATTTTTGTATTTTTAGTAGAGATGGGGTTTTACCAATTTTGTCATATTTTTTGACTAATTAAAAATTCAAACAATCTCAAATTTAGAGAAAAATTGCAAATACAGTAACTTTTTTGCCTCCTTAACCATTTGAGAATAAATTCCCAACCTGTATGTCATCACACCTCGTCCCTTCCTGTAGTGTATGTTTCCCACAAAAAGGGACCTTTTTATAACCCTCACATTCAGGAAATTACCTTTAAATTAAAATTTTATTTGTTGTTCTAAAAAAAATAATCTTTGTAAGTAAAAAAGATTCAGTTCAGAATCACAGATTACATGTCTCTTTTATCTCCTTCAATCCACAAGTTGTATGTCTCTTTCATCTTCTTCAATCTGGGACAGTTTCTGTTTTGGCTTCATGACCTGGATACATTAAAAGATTAGAGACTAGTAATTTTATAGAATATACTTCTATTTGGGTCGTCCTATGTTTCTTCATTGTATGCTCAGGTTGTATATCATTGAAAAGAATATCACAGAAGTGATGATCTGTTCCTGTCATTGCACCCTGACAGATGGCACATGATTGTCAGGCCGTCTCATTACTAAAGATGATCACTTTGATCTCTTGAGCAAGGTAATAATATCTGTCTAGCTTCTCCACTGGACAGATACTCTCCCTTTGTAATTAATACTTACTTTGTGAGGAGATGCCTTGAGACTATGTAAATATCTCATTTCTCATCAAATATTCAATTTATTTATATCGTATCTGTATGGATTTATAGATCCCTGTTTTTTTCCATAGTTTGTATGTAACCACCATTATTGAATTTGATGCTTAATCTGTCCTAGAGTTGGCTAGTGGGAGCCCGTTCAGGCTCACTCCTGTGTCTGTTAGACATGTTCCTATTATTAAGTACTTCCTTTCTTTCTGGTGTGAAAATTTTAGGTTCACTAAAGTTATTAAATATTCTTGTGTGAACACTGCATTTAAATTTTCTTGTTTTTGTATCGACACCTTAAAGTTAAACAAGTAGCTTTATTTGAAATGTCAATTACCCCTATAATATGGGAACCAAAAAATTTGTTGTTAAAAACTGTCAGAAAAGGCTGCGCATGGTGGCATGTGTGCCTGCAGTCCCAGCTAGTCTGGAGAGGCTGAGGTGGGAGGATTGCTTGAGCTCAGGAATTTGAGATCAACCTGGGCAATAAATTGAAACCCCCATCTCTCTATTAAACACACGTGAACACATGCACACACACACACACACTCGCACACAGAAATTGTCAGAAAAAATAGCTCATATATTTGGATTAAAGAAAATGCTAAGCATCAGTAAAGAATCAGGTATCCCTGTGTGACTAATATGTTTTTTAAATTCCTAAAGTGAAAAGTAATTCTTTTTGTATGCAATAAGTAAGAAAGGGCCAGGAGAGAAACTTGATTATTGTGTCTTTTAAGCCTTTAGGTTTCTTATCTCCAAGATAATTTTATAGGGATCTTTGAGATCAAAATTTTGGCACCTTAGTGTACAAGTACAGTACTTGGCATTTTGTGGGGATTCTCAGGGAAAGATGTTATTTTATGATGTTAGGTGAAAGGAGGAGAGAAATTAGAATTATTCCCAATCTTTTTTGTTTTTTCTCTCAAATTCCTTCTTTGAGAGAGAAGATTATAGTTGAAAAGAGGAAGCAGCAAGGTGGGAAGGAACATAGATGGAGAGAGAAGTTCAAGTTTTTGTGGAATAATTTTTATTCCTCTAACAGTAAAATGATGTTAAAAGCCCTTGAAGAAAATGAAAATTAATTTCATTTCATACACTTTAAGCTCTGATTTTATTGATAATTTTGTTTTTTAAGTGAACAATACCTCAAAATACACAAGTATGGTAAACTTATTGATTTCTCCTCTTATGCCTGATTGCTTATCAATTCGGTTCTTTTGTCTAAGAAGTCTACTAATTGGATCACCAATTAGTAGACTAATTTTTTTTTTCAACAGGGAAATTTCATCTTCTTACACTGTGTTCTCACTGGAGCATTGCATAGTCTCTGCATATGTAGAGCATAAAGATGGCCTCTTTCTGTATACCTTCTTAAGTAAGCTAAACTGTCTTGAAAATGGCAATAAGTAACACATGAAGACACAAAAGGTTATTTCTTTTTTGGTGAGTGGTTCTTTGTTTGAATGGAGAAACATAAGGTCTTATATTGAGAGACAGAATTATTTAATATTCCATAGGTATAATTTAAAAAATATTTCTCCTGCCTCAGAATGAAGTGAGGGTTCTGCTAAGGCAGCTTTGTAATTCACAGATTTGAAAATGCTGTGCCTTTATTCCTTATTGATGGACTTGAATGCACGATCATTTGTAGGTTGTTTTGTTTTTATGAAATAGCAGTTTGATCATTTATGCCAAAAGTTAGTGCTGCATGATTAGATATAAAAGTTCCTTAGATAGAAACATTGCAGGCTGGATATCTGATTCCTTTTATCATCTGCATGATATACTTAACTGTATATAAAGTGGAAAAGTAGCAAGTTTAAATGACTGGTAAAGTTGGAAGCACACTCTGCTACCTAGTGGTTCTGTTTTTGTGTCTTCTTGAGAGAAACTTTTACCCATGTGCTCAAGGATCTAGATAGACAGAGGTGTATTTATTATAATAGTGAATAAGTGGTCAGGGGCAGTGGCTCATGCCTGTAATCCCAGCACTTTGGGAGGCCAAGGTGGGTGGATCACAAAGTCAGGAGATCAAGACCATCCTGGCCAACGTGGTGAAACTCGGTCTCTACTGAAAAATACCAAAAATTAGCTGGGTGTGGTGGTGTACACTTGTAGTTCCAGGTACTCAGGAGGCTGAGGCAGGAGAATTGCTGGTGGAACCCTGGGGGTGGAGGTTACAGTAAGCCAAGATACCGTACCACTGCACTCCAGCCTGGTGACAGAGCAAGACTCCATCTCAAAAAAAAAAAAAGGGTGAATAAGTACAAAAATACTTAACTATTCCTTAGTAAGTAAATGGATAAATTGATATTTATTCATGTAGTGGAATTTAAGTACACAATCCTTTTCTCTGGAATACTTAGGGCAGATGTATTTTGGAATTTAGAAATTTTCAAACATTAAAGGTAATTCAATATGTATACCATTTATTGTGTAACACTCCCATTAGGATTCGGGAAACACCTCATAATCAAACATACTAATTTTTCTGTAGCAAAATTTATGCATATTCATATTAAGTGTGATAAATAGATTATAAATGTCTTCATACCATTTGGATTAATTGCATTTTAAAATTAAGCTATGGGAAAACTTAAGAGCTTTTTGGATTTTAGATTTTTGGAAAAGAATTGTGAACCCATATTATACAGTTTATAAAATGAATGAAATCAGAGCTTCATATATCAGTGTGGATAAACCTCAAGCATATTATGTTGAGTAACAAAAAGAAATTGCAAAGATAACCTTGTGCAAATGAAATCATTTATGTGAATTTTAAATAAGCAATAGTGAGAGAGACAGAGAGAGACGGAGATCTGAAGCAAATAAGGCAAATTATTGGTGGTGGTTTTCTTACTTTATTGTATGTTTGAATGTGTCTTTATAACCCCAAACTTCTGCTTTTAAACCTTCTCTTTTACCTTAAAAATGTAAGGTTACATCGAATTAGGCTATAAGAGTATGCTACAAAGCATGTTAGAACTTTAAGAGTTCTTTAAAATTATTTAAATTACTTTTTTTTTTTTTTTGGAGACAAGTTCTCACTCTGTCACCGAGGCTGGAGTATAGTGGCATGATTACCATTCACTGCAGCCTTAGACTACTGGGCTCAAGGGAACCTTCGGAGTATCTGGGACTACAGATGCATGCCACTGTGCCCAGCCAATTTTTAATTTTTTTTTTGTAGTGACAATATCTGTGTTGCCCAGATGGGTCTTGAACTCCTGGACTCAAGTAGTTCTTCCTCCTTGGCTTCTCAAAGCGCTGGGATTATAGGTGTGAACCACTGTGCTTGGTCTGCTCTTCTTCTATGTGAAGTCATTCCTACTCGTTAAGAGATTCTCTTGAATATTTATTTCCCCTTTTTAAGCCTTATACCTTTTACTTCTTTTCAAAACATATTTTGATTGAGATACAGTTTCCATACAGTGAAATGCACACACCTTAAGTATCTTAGTTCTATGAGTTTTGACAAATGCCAGCACCTATGTAATCTACAATTCTGTCAAGATACAGAGCATTTCCATCATCCCACAAAGTTGCTTTGCATCCCTTCCCAGTTAGTATCATCCCTGCCCCCCAGCACAGATAATGTTCTGATTCTTTTTACTTTAATTTTACCTGTTCTAGAACTTCATTTAAATGGAATCATACAGTCTGTACCCTGTTGTGTCTGGCTCTTTTTGTTCAGCATGTTGTTTTTTACATTTAACCATGTTGTTGCATGTATCCCTATCCCTAGTTACTGTTTTATATCTGAGTAATACTCTATTTTGTGAATATAGTACTATTAGTTTATCTAATTTTCTATTGATGGACATTTGCGTTGTTTCCAGTTTTTGGCTTTTATGGATAAAATCTGCTGTAAACATTTTTAAATGGTTTTGTTAATGGGTACATGTTTTCATTTCTCTTGGGGTAATACCTAAGGGTGGAATTCCTGGGTCCTAGGGTAGGTGCTTAACTAACTTTACGAGAAACTACCAGATCAATTTTCAGTGTTGGTTCTGGCTGTTTCACATCCTTGCCAACATTTGATATTGTTAGTTGTGTAAATTTTGGCCATTCTGGTGGATGTGTAGTGGCACTTATAGTGGTTTTGATTTGCATTTCCCCAATTACTAAAGATACTAGTCACTTTTTCATTTGCTTCTTGGTTAGTTCAATTGCTTATTGTCCTTAGAAGAATGTTCATCTTCCCCAGGAATGTAGTTTCCTTTTTGAAGTATCTAAGTCTTTTACCCACTTTAAAAAAGTTGGTTTATTATTATTATTATTACTGGGTTGTAGAAGTTGTTTATGTATTCTAGATACAAGTCCTTTGACAGTTATATGTGGCAAGCCAATTTTATTTTTATAGTGGTCTCTTTCTTTTTAAAATTTTTCCTCATTACTCTTTCTATATAACGGTCTCTTGATAAGCAGAAATTAAAAATTTTGAGGTCTAATTTGTAAATGTAAAATTTTATCATTAGTACTTCTGAACATAGCTATAAATATCTTTCCCTTAAAAGTAAATCTGAGACTGGGCACAGTGGCTCACGCCTGTAATCCCAGCACTTTGGGAGGCTGAAGCTAGTAGATCACCTGAGGCCAGGAGTTTGAGACCAGCCTGGCCAACATGGTGAAACTCTGTCTCTACTAAAAATACAAAAATTAGCTGGATTTGATGGTGGACACCTGTAATCCCAGCTACTCCGGAGGCTGAGGTAGGAGAATCACTTGAACCTGGAAGGTGAAGGTTGCAGTGAGTCGAGATCAAGTCACTGCACTCCAGCCTGGCCAACAGAGTGAGACTCTTTCTTAAAAAAAAAAAACAAACAAAAAAAGAAAGAAAGAAAGAAAGAAAGAAAGAAAGAAAGTACTGCTGAAGTGATGTGAAAGAGGTTTTTTCATCATAGACCTAAGCATTTGCATTGCAGATGAAACTTGGTGTGTAAAACCTCTGCAGTATAGATGCAGGAATTAAATGACTGTCTGGAAATAATGGTAGTAAATGTATTTATTGGGGTTTGTGTGATAGAATTGGCAGATAACCAGGAAAGCAAATTTATTTTCATTTTAAATATGACAAGATTTTATGTGATATTCTTAATCTGCTCTTAACAGTGCTGCTAAAACATGAAGTAATCTTTTGTACTGTTTACTACCTAAATTGATTGCCTTTCCTTTGCATTAATTTTTCAAAAAAAAATTTTTTTTTAATACTTGAAGTTCTGGGGTACATGTGCAGAACATGCAGGTTTGTTACATAGGTATACACGTGCCATGGTAGTTTGTTGCACCTATCTCCCCGACCCCCCGTCATCTACATTAGGCATTTCTTCTAATGTTAGCCCTCCTCAATCCCCCCACCCCTTGCTATATCTCCCCAACCCTCCCCCCACCCCCCAAAAGACCCTGGTGTGTGATGTTTCCCTCCCTGTGTCCATGTATTCTCATTGTTCACTACCCACTTATGACTGAGAACATGAAGTGTTTGGTTTTCTGTTCTTGTGTCAGTTTGCTCAGAATGATGGTTTCCAGATTCATCCATGTCCCTGCAAAGGACATGAACTCATCCTTTTTTGTGGCTGCATAATATTCCATGGTGTATATGTGCCACATTTTTTTGGTCCAGTCTATCATTGATGGGCATTTGGG
Source organism: Cacajao melanocephalus (assembly GCA_963573385.1). Classification (NCBI taxonomy): domain Eukaryota; kingdom Metazoa; phylum Chordata; class Mammalia; order Primates; family Pitheciidae; genus Cacajao; species Cacajao melanocephalus. The sequence continues at coordinate 4,365 of CAUYLG010013339.1, read as the reverse complement.
TTGGTTCCAAGTCTTTACTATTGTAAATGGTGCTGCAATAAATATATGTGTACATGTGTCTTTATAATTGAATGTTTTATAATCCTTTGGGTATATATCCAGTAATGGGATTGGTGGGTCAAATGGTATTTCTATTTCTAGATCCTTGAGGAATGGCCACATTGTTTTCCACAATGGTTGCACTAATTTACACTCCCACCAACAATGTAAAAGCGTTCCTATTTCTCCACATCCTCTCCAGCATTTGTTTCCTGATTTTTATTTTTTTTATTTCTTTTTCTTTTTCTTTTTCTTTTTTTTGAAAGAAAGAAAAAGAGAGGAAAGAAAGTGAGAGTGAAAGAAAGAAAAAAAAAGAATGTAAGAGAGAATGAAAGAGGAAGAGAAAGAGGGAGAGCTGATTTTTTAATGATCACCATTTTAACTGGCTCGAGATGGTATCTCAGTGTGGTTTTGATTTACATTTCTCTAATGACCAGTAATGATGAGCTTTTTTTCATATTTGTTGGCGGCATAAATGTCGTCTTTTGAGAAGTGTCTGTTCATATCCTTTGCCCACTTTTTGATGGGGTTGTTTTTTCTTGTAAATATGTTTAAGTTCTTTGTAGGTTCTGGTTATTAGCCCTTTGTCAGATGGGTAGATTGCAGAATTTTTTCTGATTCTGTTGGTTGCCAATTCACTTTACCGATGGTTTCTTTTGCTCTGCAGAAGCTGTTAAGTTTAATTAGATCCCATTTGTCTATTTTAGCTTTCGTTGCTGTTGCTTTTGATGTTTAATCATGAAATCCTTGCCTATGCCTATGTCCTGAATGGTGTTGCTTAGGTTTTCTTCTAGGGTTTTTATGGTGTTGAGTCTTATGTTTAAATCTTTAATACATCTGGAGTTAATTTTTATATTAAGTTGTAGGGAAGGGATCCAGTTTCAGCTTTCTGCATATGGCTAGCCAGTTTTCCCAACACCATTTATTAAATAGGGAATCCTTTCCCCATTGCTTGTTTTTGTCAGGTTTGTCAAAGATCAGATGGTTTAGATGTGTGGCATTAATTCTGAGGCCTCTGTTCTGTTCCATTGGTCTATAGCTCTGTTTTGATACCAGTACCATGCTAGTTTGATTACTTTAGCTTTGTAGTATAGTTAGAAGTCAGGTAGTGATACCTCCAGCTTTCTTCTTTTTGCTTAGGATTGTCTTGGCTATGTGGGCTCTCTTTTGGTTCCATATGAAGTTTAAGGTGGTTTTTTTCCCAATTCTGTGAAGAAAGTCAATGATAGCTTGATGGAGGTAGCGTTGAATCTATAAATTACTTTGGGCAGTATGACTGTTTTCACAATATTGATTCTTCCTAACAATGAGCATGGAATGTTTTTCCATCTGTTTGTTGTTCTCTCATTTCCTTGAGCAGAGAAGTGGTTTGTAGTTCTCCTTGAAGAGGTCCTTCACATCTCTTGTAAGTTATATTTGTAGATATTTTATTCTCTTTGTAGCAATTGTGAATGGGAGTCCACTCATGATTTGGCTCTCTGTCTGTTATAAGAATTTTCTTCATTAATTTTCTTGAGCTTTTTATGTACTTAATGTCTTTACAAACACATGTGCAAAAGAGTCTTAGACACATCTAATTTGATGATTGCTATGGAAAATATTAAGGGTTTGTGTACAAATGTTTATACCGTGATTTTTTGCTTCCAAGAAAAATTTATGGTCTTCTCTATGCAAGTTTTACCATTTTGGTTGTTAGTTGTTTTTATTTCGAGTTCCTTTCTGTTTTTATTTCTTTTATTTTTATTTTTATTTTTGAGACAGTCTCGCTCTGTCACCCAGGCTGGAGTGCAGTGAGTAGTGTAATCTCATCTCACTGCAACCTCCGCCTCCTGGGTTCAAGCAATTCTCGTGCCTCAGCTTCCCTAGTAGCTGGGATTACAGGCGTGCACCACCATGCCTGGCTAAGTTTTGTATTTTTAGTACAGATTTTTACCATACTGGCTGTGCTGGTCTCTAATTCCTGACCTTAGGTGATCCACATGCATCCACCTCCCAAAGTGCTGGGATTATAGGCGTGAGCCACTGCACCTAGCCAATAAATTCTTCAAAAATAAATTTTCAGCAATGTGTAGAAAATATACATAAGATGTAAGAACAATAAAATGCTACTATCTAAGAAGTGGAGTGTCTCACACTTTTACTGCAGCACCGAGGCAGGCAGATCACCTGAGGTCAGGAGTTTGAGACCAGCCTGGCCAACGTTGTGAAACTCCATCTTTACTAAAAATACAAAAATTAGCTGGGCATGGTGGCGTACGCCTGTCTGTAATCCCAGCTACTTGGAAGGCTGAGGTACGAGAATTACTTGAACCTAGAAGGCGGAGGTTGCAGTGAGCCGACATCATACCACTTCATTCCAGCCAGGGCGACAGAGTGAGACTCTGTCTCAAAAAAAAAAAAAAAATAAATAAAGAACAGAAAGGATCTGGAAATAAAAGCAACTAACAACAAAAACCCATAACATAGTCATTTATTATCATTATCAAATATTATGTACTGTATGTAATTGTATGTACCACACTTTTATATGACTGGCAACGCGGTAGATTTATTTACACTAACATTATTACAAACACATGGGTAATACATTGTGTTACATTATGATGGCTGTGACAATGGGATAGGAATTTTAGCTCCATTGTAATGTAACAGAGCCACCGTCATACATGCATTTATGACAGTAGGACTTCCCCATTTTGATAGTGGTTTTATTTATTTATTTATATATACATACATACATACATACATACATACAGAGTTTTGCTCTGTCACCCAGGCTAGAGTGCAGTGGCATGATCTTGGCATTCTCCAACTCCTGGGTGCAAACGATTCTCCTGCCTCAGCTTCCTGAGTAGCTGGGATTATTGGCGCCGGCCACCATGTCCAGCTAATTTTTGTAGTTTTAGAGGTGGAGTTTCATTATGTTTGTCAAGCTGGTCTCAAACTCCTGACCCCAAGTGATCCACCCACCTCAGCCTCCCAAAGTGCTGGGATTGCAGGCATGAGCCACTTTGCCCGACCACAGTTATTCTTTAACTTCTGTTCTGGGTTGTGGTAGCATAAAGATGGATTATATCTATTGCTGAAATAAACCTATTGTCTAAATTTTGATGTTCCCCAAGAATATCTTGCTACTTAGATTTATGTACAGCATTTGCAGAGCAAAAAGATAGATAATCTTATTTTTCCTGGATTCAGAGGCAGAGAGGAGTTGTTAGAATTCTAGTGTAATTGCTTGTTCATTTTTTTTGACTTTGACATCTTTTTTTAGAGGAGAATAATTTTGGTTAGTTAGCTCCAGATAATGGTTGAGAATGTTAAACAGTTTAATCCATCCATTTGAGTTCTAGTGTGGGTCTTTCTTGGATTTTGGTGAGTCTCCTGCTGGCATTTAGATTAGTCTGAAAACTTTGATTTGATTAAATATTTGAGGGTGTTCAGTGTGCTTTGCTGTACAGAAAATAAATCTGTCATTAACTCAAAGAATACTGAACTAACAATCAGGAATTAATTACCTTGGATGCTCTTTCCTCTCTTATTCTCTGAGGTTCAGACTTGTTAAATTAGTTACCTAGTTTCCTCTTTTAAAATAATGGAAATTAGAATTCAGTTGACTTTTGCACTAAGTGGGGGTTATATCTGTGTATAAGTTTTGACTCCCCCCAAATTTAACTATTAGCCTACTGTTGACCAGAAGCCTTACTGATGCAATAACATTGTTGATTAATACATATTTTGTATGTTAACCATGTTTTTTTTTTTTTTTTGAGATGGAGTTTTGGTCTTGTTTCCCCGGCTGGAGTGCAATGGCGCCATCTCGGCTCACCGCAACCTCCTCCTCTTGGGTTTAAGCGATTCTCCTGCCTCAGCCTCCTGAATAGCTGGGATTACAGGCATGTGACACCACACCTGGCTAATTTTGTATTTTTAGTAGAGACAGGGTTTCTCCATGTTGGTCAGGCTGGTATCAAACTCCTGACCTCAGGTGATCCGCCCGCCGCCGCCTCCTAAAGTGCTGGGATTACAAGTGTGAGCCACTCTGCCTGGCCCGTATTTTGTGTGTATACTGCATTCTTACAATAAAGTAAGCTAGAGAAAAGAAAATGTTATTAAGAAAATTGGCTGGGCAGGGTGACTCATGCCTATAAGGAGGTTGCAGTGAGCTGATGGTGCCATTGCTCTCCAGCTCTGGGCGACTGAGCAAGACTCCATCTTGGAATCGAAAAAAAGAAAAAGAAAATCACAAGGAAGAGAAAATACATTTACTATTCATTAAGTAGAAGTGGACTGTAAGGTTATTCTTGTAAGGATATTGCCGAGTTTAAA
>CAUYLG010013337.1:0-10126 GCA_963573385.1 Cacajao melanocephalus | reverse complement strand
TTGGCCAGAGATGGAAAATGCTGATTGCTCTGGGAATTAGGGAATTGGAAATGGCAGTCATCCCAACATCCCAAACCACTCATCTCTGGACTATCTCATTAAAATTAATACTGTATCTTGGGTCTCTCTCACAGTAGCTTGGAGTGGATCTTAAAGTGTATAAACGGTTTGCCATAGAAAGTAATAAGGACCTCCTTCTATGATGAGAACTAAGGAAGTAAGGCTGGGATAAGTAACAAAAGATTTTTAAGCATCAATGGAGAAGGCTGAGGCACTTTTTTGTTTTTTTTTTGAAACAGAGTCTTGCTGTGTCACCCAGGCTAGAGTGCAATGGCACGGTCAAGGCTCACTGCAACCTCCGCCTCCTGGGTTCAAGCGATTCTTTTACCTCAACCTCCCAAGTAGCTGGGATTATAGGTGTTGCCACCACACCCGGCTAAGGTGGAGGCACTTTTTAAAACTAAAGCAAAACCTAACTGTGGGCTGGGAGCGGTGGCTCACACCTGTAATCCCAACATTTTGGGAGAGCAAGGCAGGCGGATCACCTGAGGTCAGGAGCTCGAGACCACCCTGGCCAACATGGTGAAAGCCTGTCTCTACTAAAAAAACAAAAATTAGCTGGGTATGGTGGTGCACACCTGTAATCCCAGCTATTCAGGAGGCTAAGGCACAAGAATCATCTGAATCTGGGAGATGGAGGTGGCAGTGAGCTGAGATCACACCACGGCACTTCAGCCTGGGTGACAGAGTGAGACTCTGTCTCAAAATAAATAAATAAATAAAATAAATACAAACAAACCTGACATTTCACGACCTGGCTGAAAACCCTCAACGCCTTCCCACTGCTCATAGGGTAAAGTCCAAACTCTTAATATGGCCTACAAGGCCCTACACGACTTTTCTTCTACCCATCTCTCTAGCTTTATTTTCACCATCCTGGGCACCAGTCACAGAGAACAGTCTGCAGTTCCCTAAATATGCCCACCCTATGATCTCATGCCTCCATACTTCTCTACCTGCTGTTTCTTCTACTTGGAATATCATGCTCCTATCTACTACTTCCCACCCTCCCACCCTTGACGTCATGGATTTGACTGTCTACCCTCATTAAGCTATAACCCTTATGAGGGCAAATACTACATTTCTTGTTATGTCCCCAGCACCAAGCAAAGTATTTGGCAATAGTTAAGTGCTCAGTAAATATTTACTGAAAGAAGAAACAAAGAAACATTATCTATCTTATCTGAATCATTTCACATACCATAGAGCTCTAGAGCAAAGTCATTTTTACATTTAACATTTCCATATCTTTCTTCAAAATAAAATAATAACACTTCAATAATAGAATAAAATAATTACAACGTACATTTATGAGTAATAAAACCAGATATTTTCTAAGCTGGTGAAGGTTATTATTCTGTCAGCTTATTCAAATTAAGTACCTAGAAGCTTGTTTTCTACTTTTCTACCATTCTGATTACAATAACAGAATTCCCTTCTTTCATCCCATTCCACATCCAGAACAGAACTCACTTGCCATGTGAGTATGTTAGTTTGTTATTTTCAGAAGGTATCTTAGCCAGAATCTGCTCTGTCACCTCCAGGAAGTTTCCTCCACACCAAGCTTGTTTGGCAAGGATAGTGGTCCCCCTGGCAACAACAGCAAAAAGAATGGCCATGGCTTCAGTCTATCAAAAGGAAAAAGACACAGATTTAGAATATTTATTTGACGTAATCTTTCAAAAGTAACTTAATGTCATTCATCAACATCTACCTGGAGATAGTATCTAACAAGGTACTGTAACATGAAATTTAACAACCAACTTAAGAGCAGGCTTAACAAGAAGGTCAAAGTTTTATACATACCAACCACCTAAGCCATGCTTGTATGCATACATATAAAGAGACATACAAAACACACACACACACACACACAAATACATGCACACACACCATTGATAGACTGCATTTACAAATTATTACAGCACAAACAGATATCACCCTTTTGAAAAGCAATGACCATAGATAGCAAAGGGACACAAAGATGTCTTCATTCCTGAAAATTTATCCTAGAGAAATAGTTCAACAGAAGTTAAGACTCTAGATTCACAAAGATAACTATTAACAATAGCCTATATTTATTGTTTACTATGTTCTAGGTACCATTTTAATTACTTTATAATTATTAATCCATTTAAACCTAACAACTCAATGAGATTACACACTATTATGATATTTGTATTATAGATGAGAAAACTGAAGCACAGATGACTTAAAAATTTCTCCCAAATTACAGAGCTAGTAAGTGTGGAGCTGCAAATTAAACCTAGGCAGTATGGTTCCAGAGCCCATAATCTTATCCTTTTACTGTACACTGCCAGTATAAAGGCATTATCCTTAATAGAAACAAAGTGAAAATAACTCAAAGCTCCCACAAGAAAGGAATGGTAAGACCCTTCATAAACAAAACATTACTAAAACAATGTTTTAGTAATGAGTTTAAGATTATTAAATCTTAAATTTAAGGCATGAGTTTAGGTTTAGGCAAGAGTTTAAGATTATTTTCGTTTATCTGCCTATGAATATGTGCTATTTCCCAGCTAACAAGTCCAGCTTCTCTTATTTAATGGCATAAACATAAAAAGAGATGAACAAATGCTTACTAGTCTTCGATTAACTGTTAAACCTATTGTTATTTGTTAACATGCTCAGCACCAAACATACCAGTGGTTCTCAAACTGTAGTGGGAATACAAATCATATCCTTACACATACGTGGCAAGTTATAGTTTCCAAATTGCTGTCTTATACCTTATTTCCCTTGATACTAAAGCCTTCCTAACTAAGGATCCTACTGTTCTCTTTTTCTTTTTTTTTGAGACAAGGTCTTGCTCTGTTGCCCAGGCTCCAGGCTAGAGTGCAGTGGTGTGATCTTGGCTCACAGCAGCCTCCATTTCTCTGGCTCAAGCAATCCTCCTACCTCAGCCTCTAGAGTATCTAGGACTACAGGTTTGTGCCACCACGCTTGGCTATTTTTGTATTTTTTTGTAGAGCCAAGGTTTCACCATGTCACCCAGGCTGGTATTGAACTCCTGGGCTCCAGAGAGCCACCTGCCTTGGCCTCCAAAAGTGCTGCACCTGTTCTGTTTCTTCAAAGCATTGTTACACATTATCTCTGCTCCTCTGCCTCCTTTTAACTCTTCTACTTACTATAATCTGACTTTTGCCCTTAACACTCCAAAAAACCATGCTTCCTAAGGTCACCAACAGCCTCTATGTTGCAAAATACGATGGTTGCTTCTCTATTCTTACCTTACTTGACCTCTTAAGAACAGTCAACACTGATGACCAATCCTCCTTGAAATGCTCCTACATCTTTGGCTGCTCTTTCAGTCTTCTTGCTGACTCTTCCTCCCCCACCTGACCTCTAAATGTTGAATCTCCTCTGGGACTGATTCTGTGTCCTTTTATTTCCAGATGAGCTCAGTTAGATCTGCCATTTTAAACATGATTTATTTGCTGAAGATATATTGCATACAGAAAAAAAAAGAACAGTGCCACAGATAAAACCCAAAGCACAACCAACAGTTGAGGGAAAGGAAGATAAATAGAGACTCTTAAAGACTGAGGAGGACCAAATGGGAAAGCCAAAAGTATGGCGGCCCAGAAGTTGAAAGGAAAGAAAGAGAATGATGATTGTAAAACAACCAGTGAAATTTTATAAAAAGGACGGAGGTCATTGCTTAGGGTCAAAGAGACATACAGTAGAGAGGAAAAAACACAGAGAAACAGAGATAAGAAATCATATGCTCCCTGAAATAGAGAGATGAAAAAGTAGCAGCCTCAGTCCCAGTGCAGGTTCAAGAAGAAAACTGAACTTGGCAACAATTAATACAAAAAGATCTAGTGTTTTAGTGGACTGTAAGTTCATTATGAACCAACAGTAGGAGATATTGCTTAAAAATGGTGACATAATCTCAAAGTACATTAAGAAATAGGGTGTTCTACCAGTTTAAGTACTAGTAACATTACACTCTGTGCTGGTGAGAACACATGTGAAATACTGAATTCAATTCTAGGTACAATATTTAACGACTGGACAAAAGGGAGACAATACGGGTGAGAGACATGGAGATTGTGTCATCTGACAACTGGATGGAGGAACTAGAGATATGTAACATGAAAAAGAGAGGGCTTAGAGGGAACGTGACAACAGTTTTTGAGTTTATATAAAGTACAGTCACCTTGAACAGGGAGCACACTATTCCAAATATAACTAGGAACAATGGATATAAGTTATAGGCAAATAGCGTTTTGTTCAATAAAAGCAGTCCTCAACTTAAAAATGACTGTTAAACAGTGGGTACAAAGCAACAGAAACTTTACTTTCCTTCCAGATGTCACTAATAGCAATTCCTTCCTCTCTCCTATACTGCTAATAATCCCACCTATGAAGTCTTACCTGTCCCCATTGTGTCTTGTAATAGAATCCATAATGTCTTGATGACTACTGGGATAACAAACAACTGTGGCACAATGAACACTGCACTTGAAGTTAGAAAACCTGGCTCTGCTAATTATTAGCAGTATGTAAATGTCTAATAAACCATAAAGTGCTATATAAAGATAAGACTCAAGAAAAAAAGAATGGGAAGATAAACTAGAGAGAGAAGCGAAGAAAAAAAAGATAATGCAATATAAAGGAAAGCCCCATATCAACACTGTTCCTTTTTGTTCTCCTGTTCACTCCTCACTTGGTCCCACAGCCATCACCCCAATTTTACTTCATTCCTGCTAAGAATCCTGTATTAGTTTCTTGTAACTGCTGTACTAAAGTACCAAAAACTTGGTTGCTTAAAACAACAAAATGTATCACCTCCCAGTTCTGAGGGTTAAAAGTTCAAAATCAAGGTGCTGGCAGGGCTATGTTCCCTCTTGAAACCTATAGGGGAGAATCTTTCATTATCTCTTTCTGGCTTCTGAAAGTTTGCTGGCAATCCTTGGCATTTTTTGGCTTGGAGGTGCAGCACTTCGATCTTTACCTCTGTAGTCACATGGTGTTCTCTGTATCTGTGTCTTCACATAGCATTCTCTCTGTGTCTCTTCTCTTCCTTTATATGGACCCCAGTCATACTGGATCAAGGTTTCAATTACATCTTAATCACATCTGCAAAGATACTATTTCTAAATAAGCTCCCATTCACAGGTGCCACAGGTTAGGACTGCAACACAGCTTGCAGGTTCAAGAAGAAAACTGAGCTTGGCAATTAATACAAGATCTAGTGTTTTAGTGGACTGTATGTTCATTATGAACCAACAGTATGAGACATTGCTTAAAAATGCTTACATAATCTCAAAGTACATTAAGAAATAGGGTGTCCTGACCTGTTTAAGTACGAGTGCCATTACACTCTGTGCTGGTTGGAACATGCGTGAAACTGAATTCAATTATGGGTAGAATATTTAACGACTGAACAAAAGGGAGACAATATGGGTGAGAGACATGGAGATTGTGTCATCTGTCGACTGGCTGGAAGAATTAGAGATAAGGTAACATGAAAAAGAGAGGACTCAGAGGGAACATGATAACAGTTTTCGAGTGTATATAAAGTACAGTCACCTGGAACAGGGAGCACATTATTCCAAATATAACCAGGAACTCATATCACCCAACTTGCCTCCCTCTCTAAAACCTCTATCCCTTCTTTTTCCTTACTCATATCGGAGGACTGTCCTTAGAGCTAAGGGCTAGAAGTCACCCACAATAGCTTGGAGGTAGAAAAGCCTACTTCTACTGTGTTAAGGTACTAAAGAAAGGATATTTTGCTGTAGTTGTTGGGATTCCAAAAAAAATGCTATAAGGTAATTCAAATGAGAATTATAAATGCAGTTGATAATTGGAGGACACAAACTCACAACAAACCCCCATTTTAAACTGATAAGAACAGATACTACACCTGATCTTAGCCAAAAGGCTGACAAGCACTGCAAACCTCCATTTTAGAAACTCACTGTTCATCCCAAATAAATTCTACTCTTTACTCTCCAGATACTCGTATCACCCAACTTGCCTCCCTCTCTAAAACCTCTATCCCTTCTTTTCTCTTGTTCATATTGGAGGACTGTCCTTAGAGCTAGAAGGGTCACTCACAACAGCTTGGAGTTAGAAAAGCCTGCTTGTACTATGTTAAGGTACTAAAGGAAGGATATTTTTATTCCAGTTGTTGGGATTCCAAAAAAAAATGCTATAAGGGAATTCAAATAAGAATTATAAATGCAGTTTTTAAATAGAGGAATTATTGTAAATTGTGGGGAAGGTCTTTAGGTCCACTAAATTAAAAGTTAATAAAAATGATACTGGTTGGCATAACAACATAAATGTCATGGAGAGCATTATTTATAGAAGAAAATGCATCCAACGTTCCAAACAATAAGCTTATAATGGTACTTGTAGAATATATCCATTTGTAAGTAAGAAACTGCCTGTATGAAACCATCTGATAATAAAATAATAACAGCAATGATGAAAGTGCTCCTCCTCAGAGGAAACATCTTCAAATAGAGGTTGAAGACAGTTTCAGGCAACTGAGAAAGGGGAAAGGCCAAGTTCCTGTGTTTTGAGAAATCTTTTAATGCTGCATTTGTATTTTGATAACACTGAAAAATTTCTAAGAATATTCTGGATCATCTACATGTATGGCTTATAAATGAGCAATGGGACACAATTCAGAGCTGCACTTGCATTCCTGCCTATAAAGGAATAGGTGTTAATAAATCACCTAAAATGACAATGCTTAATGTTTACATCTTAGAAGCATCTGGCTGATCTTAGGTTGGTACATCCTAAATTCATGACAGTCATGACTCAAGAACTCTTGTACTGCTGTTATTTTAAAACAGTTACAAAGACAAAATTTGTCTTTTGCAGTAATGATTTACAATTGAAAGATACCTGCATGGAATAAGACTTTAATTTTAAGAATTGAGGCTTTTATCTTACATCCTGAAAATGACAATGTGGCGGAATAACATCACCACTTGAATTATCTCAGACTAGGGAGAAAATAATACTCAAAAATGTGTTTCTACCAAGTAGAAACCAAATGATACCAAAACATGCTGTATGAACAGAGGCTATACAACTGTTCAAACGAAGTAGTAGAATTAACTCACTACCTAGCACATGGTAATAGTCAATGTAAAATTTTAAAAAAGTATTCTGTATCATTATTTATATTATTGCAGGATGATTTACTATGTTAATTCTTGCAACAGTTCATTGGCAGAATGTTTCATAGGAAATATACAAAAGAAATTAATTTTTTTCCATTCTCGTATCATGAGCAGACCATTAAATTAACTGGCCCACTGAATTAAGGAGGTACACAAGGTGCTTGGGAAGAGATGGGAGATCATTTTAGGAGGAACAGATGAAAAAAGAGAAGGCATAGAGGTGAGAACAAGGTAAAGAAGGTACATAAACTAGCCTGATAGATGGAATGGTCCACCTTTGGTGAATGAGAAGATTGAAGAATACAGCTGATGGCCTTACATAGAGAAGATCTTGTATAAATCATGTCATTTAAATTTGATCAAATAGGGAGTTTTTCTATTTCAGTTCAACACATAAGTACTGAGGGCTTACTATATGCTAGCCAAAGTACACTGGAGGTATAAAGTTGAGGAAGAAGGGACGCCTATACTTGAGGGAGCCATGGTACAGTGAGGAAGACAGATATAAATAAATGCAATAAAGTGTAATAAGTGAATAATCTAAAAGAATGTCCACAATTCCTCAGGAAATTTCTTAATGCTTTGTGATGATCTCACCTTGGATGAATAACAGGAATGTAGGTGTCAGCCTATGCCTTAGGAATTTCCTCAGTATACTGTTAGGATTATTTCTCCTTGGAAGAGAGGCCGAAGTGTTTATTTTACCCTACTTTCTCAGCGCTCAGCACAGTGCCTAGCAGTGAACATTCCCTCAAATATTTGTTGAATAAGTGAATATTGAGCATATTTTGGTTTTAAATATACCATAAATGGTAGATAACTTTATATTCAGAAGGACCTGGTGAGAATAATATTTTCACAACCAAACTACCTTTCTAAGTAAAACAGAGCAGTTGAGCTAACAGTAGTCCAATCCCCAACTCTTCTATCTGGGTCTTAGAAGGAATAAACTAACTACAGATAAACCATGAATTCTGATGCAATAACCTTGGAGGAGAGAGAAGAATGAAGAATAAACACTGCTTAGAAAGGGGAAAAGGAGAGGTGTTTATGAAAAGTCATGTTACAGATCAAGATTATTCCTGTTGGTATTACAACTATTCTTTCTGGACGATGCTCTGAGACCCAATCCAATCCCTCTGGCTTTCTTAGGATAGGATCCCACCCTTTCAAGTCAACCACCTGTTTTATTTCACATTAGCCAACATATAACATAATCGTATTTCTGTTTTCCCCTCTAGACACAAACATGTAAGTTCTTGAGAGTAGCAACCTAAGTCTTGTTTACAGCTGTTTCCCCTGCACTTCAAAAGAGTGTCAAGCATAGATCAGCCACTCAATAAATATTTGTTAAACATACGAATGGATCTGCTCTCAGCCACAAGTATTCAAAGGGAATTAATAGCCCAAACATGGACTGTATCTCTGGGATCAAAGGAGGGAGAATGGAGATACAGGTAGTTGAAAGCAATTAACGAGGCAGAATGAAGACAGCTGATTGTTAGAGTTATGGGAGAGGGAGATGTAAAGCATTTACCAAAGACGCTAGCACGTGGTCAGAATTTGATAAACATTGGCCGTTAATAAAAACACCAGACAGGTCTGAAGCTGAGGAAACAGGTCTAGGGGGAGATATAGTTCCTAGCTGAACAGAGGAAGAAGTGGACTGTCAATAATGAGCAGTGGAGGAAGGGCGAATAAGGGGCTAGGAACCCACGAAGGAGCTTAGCCAGCCAGAAGTAGGTGCAGCCGGAAGTGACGTCATCCAATGAGGACGTAGAGAGTTTTTTTTAGAAGACTCGGTCGATCTCAAAAGATTTAAATGCTACAGAAAGGTCTTGTAGAATGCAAACTGGGAGAAAATCAACAATTTTTTCCCCTGCTGTCATGACAGCTTAAGTGACGCATTCTGACACTCTTTTTTTGTTTTTTATTTTTTATTTATTGCATTTTAGGTTTTGGGGCACATATGAAGAACATGCAAGATTGTTGCATAGGTACACACGTGGCAGTGTGGTTTGCTGCCTTCCTCCCCATCACCTATATCTGGCATTTCTCCCCATGCTATCTCTCCCCAACTCCCCACCTCCCGCTGTCCGTCCCCTAGTTCCCCCCAACAAACCCCAGTGTGTGATGCTCCCCTCCCTGTGTCCATGTGTTCTCATCGTTCAACACCCACCTATGAGTGAGAACATGCGGTGTTTGATTTTCTGTCCTTGCGTCTGACACTCTTTTTAACTCGAGGCCTTTCCAGCGGCAAAAGACGCACCTCGCCAAAACCGGACCCGCCCGACAACTGGTACTGTCGACACCAGAGAAGCCCAAGTCACCCTTGCACTGCCTACTCGCTCCACCCCAGCACCCTGCCGTCGACACCTCCGCCCTCCCTCCGCAGTTGTGTCCCCGCCTCCCACAGAGTGCGCCCCACTCCATTTACCTGTCCGGGCAGCTTCTGAGCGCGCGCGGGCTCGGGACCGAGGGGCGCGGGTCAGCGCAGGGTCGCCAACCGCCCGCTCCCAGAGGAGGCTGGGACCAGACGCCGCTGACTTCCGGATGAGGCGCCCCGCCGACGCGTGGCCTCTTGGGAGTGGGAGCGTTCCTCCAATGGCAGCAGGCGACAGGGCTAGGCCTGCTGCGTTCCCAGCCCGCACGTCCCAGGAGCCGTACTGCATTCTGGGAGTAGTAGTTCCGACTGAAGTATCACTGAGTGTCACGTTCGGTGGACAGCTCTTGTGGTAAACAATGTCAAACGCCATATGGGGATCCACGCAAATGAGAGAATGCAGGCTAGATAAAGATTCTACCAGCAATGAGGAGGCGGCATAAATGAAGAGCCAAGCTTGCCCGGTCTCTCCTGGTTAGTCTCAATAGGCAACATTGCCTGTTTCTTCACA